>JAEANM010017430.1:0-12957 GCA_017656035.1 Myanophis thanlyinensis | reverse complement strand
ACTGCACCCGAAAGGCCACAGGAAGCCAGTGCAGCTCGCGCAGGAAAGGTGTAACATGGGAGCTCCTAGGGGCTCCCGTAATTACCCGTGCGGCCGCATTCTGGACCAACTGCAGCCTCTGGATGCCTTTCAAGGGGAGCCCCATGTAAAGAGCATTGGTGTAATCCAGATGGGAAGTTACCAGGGCAGAAGTGATTGTGCAAAGAGCGCCCCGCTCTTCTTTTAAATTTTAAACTGCCGAAAGATGATAAATTTGAGATCTGTTAGCTTAACAAGTGGGCTATGCAGGGCATTAAACCACGGTTTAAGTTATGGTTTACTAAACAAATCATAACTGTGTCATTTGTAAATTAAGCTAAACAGTAAACAAAACAAAAACTAATCAGTGGACTTTAACAAGCACTTGCTGTTTATATTTGTTATTTTTGGAACATTTGTCTTTTACATGCTTTGATTATATTGTAAAGTATTTTATTAACCTTTTTATAATTTACGTCAGCTGCTTTAAGAATAGAGGGCGCAATGGCTCAGTGGTTAAAGATACTGTGTTTATCACCTGGACAGCCCAGGTTTGAGACCTGAGTGCCATGCAACGGGGTGAGTTTCCGTTCCTGCCTAGTTCCTGCCCACCAAGCAGTTTCAAAGCATGCAAATGCAAGTAGATTAATAGATAACTGCTTCAGCAGGAAGGGAGCAGCATTCCATGCACCTTTTGAACATAGCCATGACCACAGAAAATGTCTTAGGACAACGCTGGCTCCCTTGGCCAAAAAATGGACATGACTTGAACACAACTGACAGGGAAACCTTTTACCTTACTTTAAAAATCTGCATATGCTTAAAACTCATATAATTTTGACTATATTTTGTATTTTATTAAGCTTGTTATAACATACAGGTAGTCCTCAACTTACAAAAGTTAGTGACTGTTCAAAGTTACAATGGCACTGAAAAAAGTGACTTAAGACCGTTTTTCACATGATCATTGCAGCATCTCCATGATCGTGTGATTAAAATTCAGACACTTGGTAGCTGACTCATATTTATGACGGCTGCAGTGTCCCGGGATCATGTGATCACCTTTTGCAACTTTCTGACAAGCAAGATCAATGGGGAAGCCAGATTCACTTAACAACTGTGTTACTAACTTAACAAATGCAATGATTTAATTTAACAACTGTGGCAAGGAAAGTCGTACAATGGGGCAAACTACTTAACAAACGTTTCACTTGGCAACATAAATTTTGGGTACAACATAAATCAGTTGTGGTCATAGGTTGAGGACTATCTATACTTCATTAGCTGAGTTAAGAACATGCATGGGGAAACCTATAGTACTCATGGATAAGAAAGCATAATTTTTTTTTGGGGGGGGGGGGATGTTTTAGCACATGAAATTCTTAGCTTATCCACATGTAAATGAACCACAAATTCAACAAATTAAAAACAATGTAAATCAGAAAAATCAGAAGTGGATATTCAGTTAATGGAGTCCTTTGCTGGTAACTGTAACAGGCCCCCACTGCCACCTCTTATTGTATTTGTTTTAGATAAAATGATACAAATTTCTAAGGGTTAAATAAAGGGAACAGCTTCCAAGTTCATGATCAGTTCTTCAGTAATTAAATATAATTTTAAGAAGTGTTCCAGGGAAAAGCAAGCTGTTCTCCTGTAGAATATTTCTGTACTAATCATAGAAAAGATACAGTAGAAGATTTCATGCTCAACAGATAGGATGACATCCTTGTTTAAATCTGCCAGAAACAGAAGTAAAATACTAAAATAATTAGATTCACACATTCGAATGTTATATTATTATTTATTAAATTTGTTTGCCACCTATCCCATTGCAAGTTGGCTTAGTTGTGATTTTACGTGAACCCAGTCATTACTGTATAATCTGTGGTTTATAACCACAGAAGCCAGAAATGTGTTTCAAAATAACATAAATATTGAAGATTTTAAAAACCTGAGAGTATCTTGTGTTAAAATTACAAAACTTTTAAAGTTTTTTTTCCCAAAGAAAAACAAAATGACTTAAAATAGCACTGTTTCTTATCTCTTTTTCCCCAGCAGCATTTTTTTTCTCTTTCCATTGCCCTTTTTCAATTGCCTTTCTATCTGCAAAATTTCAAGCCTATATTAGGTTAAATATAACCTAAAATGTTAAAAATACAGCTTGATGGGGAAGCACTTATGGTATATAGTAAAAGAACAAAGCAATCTTCTATTTCTTGGATCTAAATGTCAACCCACCCACAGCAATTTTTTTAAAAAGAAAAAAAAACTTTTCAAAAGGCTATCAGAATTTAGTTATACACATGTGATTGTAAATAACATTTTCTAATTTAAAATATAGTTTATTAACATGCCATGAATTCAGGCTGTATTGGGCACAGAAAAAAATAGTTCTATTGCCAGCAACTGCAGCATTGAAAAGCACAGACACTGAGTAACCAACAATTCAAATATATCCCTAGAATGCAGATAGAAGCAGGTATTTTTCAAGAAGCAGTCTTTAAAGTATTTATATAACCCAACCATGGTAGAGAGAGCATGCCTCTTTCTCCTATTCACGGACTAAACGTATTTTTAAGACAATCATTCCTACAATATGTGTAATAACTAAAAAGAAAGTATGATTATGATTATTTCAAGCCTAAGAATTTTATCTGTAAGCAAATATATGAATTATTTAGGGTACAAATTTTCATTTAAGAAAAAAAAACCAGTCACAGTTCTACTGTCAATATCAGATTTCTCTTAAAACCAAACCAAACTACATAGTCATGCTAGTGGCATCTCAGAAGCCAGAAATGAGCTAATGAACAAAATCTCTAATAGCTGGGAAAAAAGTTTCCATGCCCTGCATAGTTCTTGTCCCTTCTCATAACTGGCAGAAGAAACCAGATAAATATTGGTATATACATTTTTTTGCTTTAAATACATAATTATGAAGGAACGGTAAAGAACTTAAACTAGGAGGATAGCATGCAGCTGTCTTAATTAATGCAGTTCCTTGCACCTTCACAACCAACTTCTATTGTTCTAGTAGCAGCCACTGCTTCCATCACAATAAAAAAAGAAAGAGTCTGGCAGATTAGTTAGATATGTATGTGAATGGATGGTGTGCATTTTACACAAATACTCACCGTTCCAATTGTAGTTCCTCATCATAGGTTGGTGGATTTGATCCTGGTCGTGTGTTGGTCAGAGCTTCCCAGATGGTAACCTAATAAAGCATATGGAATGAAGAAATAAAATTAAAAAACAGGGTCAACAGGTATCATCCAGTAATAGACAGCAATTGGAAACTTGTGGGGTAATTAATCAATTGACTAACTGATCCCATGACTTGTTGAATAATCTGAGATCATGTTTAGCTTTAGGTCCACCCCCTATACCTGATCCCTAATAGGCAATAAAAAGCACCAGTAAGACTAAATTTAAGCCCCAGTGCTATATCTAAACTTGTCAACAAGTATGATCTCTAGTAAGTGACAACACCTGGGGATTTATTTGCTATGTTGTCCTTCTACTTTTGTCTCGGACCACACAACTTTCTTAGACCACAGACCCTGTTTTGAAGAACCAGTTAGACATGCATTTCTTCTAAATGAATACAAGGCCTTTCCCACCACAGTCCAGTTGCTGCCCTTCCAATCACCTGATCTGTCTCTGTGCCAGCATCCAGCAGACTCTGTTGAATGGCAAATTGGAGTAGGTCATCGTCCTCATCCCGCATGGGCTCCGTACGGCCTGCACCCAGCATTGTGTAGCCTTGGGGCACCTCAAATACAGATGGATCCACTTCACAGGGAAAAGGGTACACTAAGGGCAAGGAGATTAACATAACTGTAACTACTGGGAAAATAGCAATAGCTATACTACATAAAATCAAAGCCATATAAAGACAGCATCCTGTTTTGACCATCATCAGTTAGAAGTCACAGGAGGATTAAGTACAATGCCTCTCTATGTTTACTGTCTGAAAAGAAAGGCATATTAATATACAGTCACTGTGACTAGTAGTACCATATCCACCACTATGCTGTCTATATTATGTTGACATTGTCTAAAATTGTGCTCAAATATTGTAAGAGTTTGAATGGGTTTAATCATGTCCTGGATAGGCAAATAAAAGCTTCATATTGCACAGATTGTGAAAAGTTTGTGCAAATTCTGTGCCAGATCCTTCTAGATAGTGTTTTCTGAGGTGAAAGGGTCAATCAAGTGCGAATTCAATATTTCCGGTTGCTGCTGTTAGGGCCAGTATTGATATCTGCTAGGAATTCTTCCTAGAGTAAGGTAAGTGCATGAAGGGCAGGGGTGATGGACAAGAACAACACAGTCTTAAGAGTCATTCTTTTAACTAGTCTTTTCCAAGGCAAGCAATCTTTCTTCGGGAAACCCCGAAGATCCGCAATAATACGGATTAATAGTTTTGGCAAGGAATAGTGATGTAATTATTACCACACAAGTGGGCGAGGCATAGATTTTCAGGAGGTTCCTTTGGGGCTTGGGTTATATTTTAAACAAAGTTTGTTTGGAAGTTTAAACTTTAAAAAAATTGAGAGGAATGTTCACATTTTTTGTTTGATGAAAAAGATTGGCATAATTTCTGAGGGGCTATGGGAGTTTTACAGAAACAGTGCCTAGGACCCGTCTGTAATTTATGATATGCAGATTGCACAGCCTGTTTTATCCTTTCCTCTATTACTTCTTCAAATAATTCAATATGGACTGTTGGACATATCTCTTCCAGTTCCAAAAGCATTTTTCCTGATTAAAAAAAAATATTAGAACATGGAGAGATGAATAGATTGACGTTGGAAATTAAGGAAAAAGAACAAATTGATTATTCTATGATATGGAATGTATTTTATCAATGGTTAGATAACAAAAATATGAATTAGAAGTATGAATTGAATGAAGATTAAGCTATTATAATAATTGTATGTTTTATGGAATGAATGAATACTAACCTGAAGAATATAACAATATAAATTATATTTACTTAAACAAATTGTTTATGCTCAGATGACACACTGTTTAATGGAAGATAAAATCTTGGTATGTGAAAAATAAACATAAAAAATTAAACAAAAGCTTCTTTCCTTTTTCTCTTTATCCAATTTTACCAAAGTTTACATGACTGAAGCCATAGAAGCACTGGGTATAATTTTGATAAGAACTGTGCCTCTCTTTGGCCTTTGATCTTACCTTTAGTATTGCTGGCTGCCTCTGCCCCAGCACTTGGTTCCTCGCTGCTGCCAGAGGATTCGGTCGGAGTACAGATCTGCACTGAACTTAGTGGCTCATCACAGCCACACAAATTACTGAAGGTGATCCGGGCGTTGAGCACGTGGAAGAGAGGGATCTCTGAAAATGACAGGGAAAACTTACAGAAAAGGGACAGAAAAGAATGAAAGGATGGGAACTATTTATTTTCTGGTCTCTTGCTGTTTTCATACAGAACCCATCAAAACATTATTAATAAGAATATAATATTATAAAAAGAATCCTGAACCTGTACTGGACCAAAAGCCATCTAGCCAGCATTCTACACCTACAAGGATTAATTTAATGCTTCTATAGATCAGATACGCAATCGTGCCCTCCGTTTTCTGTTTCTCAGTACATGATCTTCAGAAATAAATATCAGCAACACTGATCTACTGTTACATCCAACTCCGCCATACATCATTCCTGCCATACTCCTGTTGCTACCTGCTCCCTCTGGTGTACTTTGCCTTCTAGTTCCACATTACAATGGTTAGCACCATCACTTGCCACTCCCATTTTCTGCCAGTTTGTTTTGCATCTCTCACCGATTTTAACTGGGAAGCCAGGAGGTAACTTGAGGGTGATGAAATCACGTAACTTGGCAAAATGAGCATTGCTGATCGCCATCAGATCAATGATAGGTGTCACCTGCTCCACCAGGGAGAGGGGATGGTCCTCACACAGCCATAGAGTGGCCTTGAACCTAGCAAACAAAGAACAAGTCAATTTCTAGAACTTCCCTAACCTCCATCTTAGCACGCCAAGAAGACTAGCGGTCATGCTCACCCTTATGGATTTTTATTCTCACTCCCAAAAAGCATCAGTGCTAGCCTTCATATCTTGCATCTCCCATTGTATCAGTGCTACACTATCTTTCCCACCTGCACTCACCTCTGTACTTTGCTGGACATCTCAACAGGGCGGCCAATATTACGGGACTCCAAGTTGAAGTTGGGGTCAAAGTATTCCTCAGGGGTAATAGATGTTGGGTTTGTGGGACTGGCTGACTGCAGCACAGGGGCCTGAAAAATGGGGAGCAGGATCTATTCTAAGCAAAGGATTCTAGCAATAATTGTAAATACCATGTAAATACCAATTCTCACTCCCCACCAGTCCCACCAAACTGGTCCAGCATAAGTCTTCTGTTGCTTCCCCCCCCCTCCTCCCCTTTAGTTCCTCATGCAGATGCCTCAGCTAGCAACCTTTTCCCTGTGCAGGGAAGAAATCTAACCTTGCTACATACCCCATTCTGGGCGGCATGCTGCTGGGCAATTCCTAGGAAGGACTGGAATGGAGTCTTGGAACCTGGAAGTGAGGAAAGGAAATCCGAAAGAGTAAGTCCTCTTGTTTCTTCTCAAAGAAGCACTTCAGTTACAATTACCTGTTTTTATCAGATGCTTATGTTTATTTAAAACATTTCTGTCCTATCTGTTTGTTACAGCGTTCAAGGTGTGGTATGTGCTTTTGATATTAAAATAAACATCCTGATGTATTAAACACTTGCAGATAAAACAGTTTTTAGCAGTAGCAGCAGCCCTTGAAAGAGGAAAAAAAAGACTACAGAAAACGTCCCCTACTACTACAGAACAGAATGTTAAGAGCAGACATTCACTACTCACTTGCTTTTAAAAAAAAAATAAATAAATTTAGAAGCTTCCCAAGATACCCAAAATGATTCTGAGCTGCTTACACTTAAAATGAGAAAGCAGTAAAGAAGAACTTAAGCATCTGGATGAAGTAAGTAACAACCAATCACCCAGGACTCTTCCAATCCCAAGGCCTAGAAGAATAGCCAGGTTTTTAACAACTTGTGGAATGACATCAGGGAGGGAGGTAAACAAATCACTGAGGCGGTATAATTCCAGAAAGCAGACACTGCAATAGAGAAATCAATGCCTCCAACAGATGGCATTGCTTGATCAAGGGTTCCTGAAGTACACCAACCCTACCAGTTCTTATTATTATTGTTTATTGTCAGGATTTCTATACCGCCCCTCTCCTGAAGGACTCGGGGCGGTGTACAGCCTTCTAAAATAGACCAACAAAGATTAAAATATCAATTAAAACAAATTAAATGAGTTGGCCGAATAAAGTAAAATACCAAGTAAAATTTAAAATTTAAAATTCAAGCAATTTAAAATTTAAACCCCTAAGGTATTAGGCCAGGAAAAGATAGCTAGCTGGAAAAGATGGGTTTTTAGTGCACGCCGAAAGGCTTGGAGGTCCGCAATGGTCCAAATCTCCGGGGGCAATTCGTTCCATAAGGAGGGTGCAGCCACAGAGAAGGCTCGTACCCTCAGGGCTGTCAGGCGGACCGTCCTGACAGTGGAACCCCGAGGAGGCCTGCCCTGTGGGAACATACCAGTCGGTTGGAGGCTGATGGTGGCAACAGGCGGTCCCGAAAGTACCCTGGTCCCAAGCCATGGAGCGCTTTAAAGGTACCAGATGAGCAAAACAATAAGTGGTCTTCATAAAATATAGACCTATGCCTTAAAGGCTTTTTAGGTGATCAATAGTCAATACAGCTCATGAAGCAATAGTATCAGCTGGGCATTTCAAAGCATGCCCAACAACCATTTCTAGCTTTCAAGTGCTGTTCTGGAGCAGCCCCAAGTAGGGTACATGGCAATAGCTCATTATTTACCTGGCTTTCCTAACTATACTCTTTCTTTATAGCAATAAGTATTTTGTAAAATGTCAAACAAATTTGTCCCATATTTCCCACTCCTAATAGTGGGCAAAACTGTTCATTTATCTACCTCACTTTCCTCCAAGAAGCTAAATGGCCTTGCCCATTTATTTTACATTAATAAGAACCTGGTTGCAAGGATAAGATAGGGAATAGGTGAGTGCAGGAAAGTAAATACCATACATAATTGTGGATAAACCTATCTGCAGATAAGTCAACCCAAGAAATTTCAACCAGAATACCATGAAAAATGTGCCACCCGCAGATAAGCCATCCCTCAATTTTTAAATTGCTACCACAGGCAGGAAACTGCAAACTGTTATGTCATCTTTTATAAAACCATGTGATTTTAAGGCCAGGACAGTCTTTAAAAACTCTGAGCTCTGGTCTGCAGAGAAGTCAAAGCTAATTTTGGGTGTATTTTGGAACTTAACATTCTCAGCTTATCCATGAATATATATTGTATACTTTCTTCAGAGATGATTGGTATATTCCCTAATTATAGAAAGGAATTATGAAGTTTAGAGTGTGCAAATTACTCATCTCTTTTTACTGGTATAAACATTGATATTTTGGAAGTCCAGCAACAAGGAAACAAAAGTTTCCACAATTGCAAGAATAAATCTGTTTTTCAACATGTGTTCAATGCAAATACAGCTTTTGTCTCATTAAAAAAAGGATTTAATTTTTTTTAATAGTGCAATCTTGTATTATCTAAATGTATAAGAGTAAGGCATACTGATACACTGAATGCGTTGTCGGTATAGAATCCTATTTTTAATTACCTGAGAGTAAATCCCACCAAAGTTATTATTTAAAAATGCCAGCTATATTAGTTGGTATTTCATTTTAATCCCTATACAATAGATTGTTGTTTTGATACTGTACTGATTTATTTACTACTTCTATGATATTGTCTGGAGTGAAAAGTACCATATACATTTCATAAATAATGAACAAATGAGAAATCAAGAATCACCTCGGAGGCCTCTGTGCATTTTATGTAAGAATTCAAAATTTAAATTTTGTTTAAAAGATGCTACATCTAGATTTCTAAGTAGGTTTCTTATTATTCCTAAGCCACAAAGACCAGAACCTGTAATCTTATTATCCAAAAATATTTCTTCCTATACTGTTTACTATTTTTCCTCTCCCCCCCCCCCACCTTTACAAACTATTTTATAACAAGTAATAGAGTTATAAAGTTCATAAGGTTAGTCATTATCTCTCAGTTCAACTTATCTCACAGGGATGGAGAGATAGAATACCGGAAATAGCAGTACTTTATTCCATGTATTCAATTTCTGGGAAAGATATACACATAATAAGTAAATGAAATATAAATATTCCATGTTGAATCTGCTGAGGACAAGACAACCGAGGTCAAAGAACAATGACTACAGAGAGAGAATGTCCAACTGGAACGATCATGAGGACAAGTTATTTACAGTATAATAGACTGGTTAAATCAACATGGGTTCAACACTGGTGTGTTTTGTTTCATGTGTACTCTACCTTTGTTGCGTGTTTTGTCCTGGTCAGACAGGTGCTCAGTACGTGTTTTGGTGATAAGCTCCACATTGCTGGCACTGTAAACCTGGAGAAGCAAAAACCCATTTATATTATTTGATTACCTCAAACACTGCTGATTAGAAATACAGAAGATAAGCTAAATCTTGACATTTATGTTGAACAATTATACAAAGACAACCGAGAATTGTACCTTGGCTTCATAACCACTGATTACTTCCATTTTCTCCGAGCGCCAGCCCCAGATGCCAGACTTGTTCCTGAATAGAAAGATATTTCTGAGTCAAATATAACAATGGCGCAAATTTGCACATAGAAATAGGAACCCAAACTCTGTGGTGCTGAAATGATAAATAAATTTGTGTGAGCTCCCCACAAGAAATAAAGTTGCATTACTATGGTCTGACAGGATTCCCACTGTCAAACAGACCTCCTCTTTTATTTGGACAAGCTGGTGGTCAGCTTCATTAGGAGAGCAGAAGGGCGTTTGGTTAGTACTCCAGCTGACTGTGTACAACCCCAGACTTGCACATCAAAAATTGAATCACTATCAGAACTCAGGTGCAAGTCATCTGGGGTTCTGGATGCAAATCACCTTAATCGTACACACAAAGACAGAGCCCTGTCAGACCATGTTCTGGCTCTGTCTTTGGTACCTACCTAACACAGCTGGATTGTTACCAGGATCTTTGTCACTATTTGACAGTTTTATTCATGGGTGAGGTTACATAAAACCTTTGTTTATCTGAACTGCGCTTCTTTTCCTGTTTCTAGAGGTAGTTTTCTGGTGCCGATCTGTGCCCAGAACCTCTGGAGGATCTATGCTACCAGAAGAACTTCTTCTCTAGTTATTATTTTTCATGACATTTGGATGGGGATGGGTCGCTGCCTTCCTTCACAGAAGGGAATGTACTGCTCGTCTCTTGGCCAAGTTTTCCAGAACTGCTGAGACATCATTGCTGCTGCATCTCAGCTCTGCCCACTTTTCTCAAAGTTCTCTCTCACACCCCGAACAATGGCTGTGCAGTGTAAGAAAATTCCTAGTGACATTGGCTTTCTCTTCCACCTTGTTGTTCCCCCTTCCCAGGATGGATGCATGGAAGCTGCTGGGCAGCAGAAGGAACAGGAAAGGACAGGTTAGAAAACATGTTGAGAGTTCAGCAAGGATGCCTTGTTGGCCAATGAAGACACGGAGGTGCCCCTGGAGCAGGGAGATGTGGAAGTAGCAAATCCTGAGGTCACCTTTGATAGCATGAGTTCTATCAGTTATACAGTTTTGGTTGTACAAGTGTTGGTTGTCCATGCTTTACTCTGCCTGGATAAGCAGACAGTCAATTCATAACAACAGGGCGAGATCAAGTAACTCAGGAATGATGTGACCCAAAGTTTGAGAATCCCTCTCCTAAAAATATTAATTATATTAAATGCTGTTGAAGCACAAACAGACAGGGGGAACCCGCCTATGCCTTTACCCTTTAAAAAGCCTTGACTAAGGAGACTAAGTGGTGTTTCCAGAGCAAGTATTTTCTTGTGTAAGGAAACCTGATCTTCCAGTAACCAGACCAAAGGCAAAAGAAGGGTGTTGAACAGTATTTTGTCATAATATACTTCAAGCAATTTCCAACGTAAGGCTTCCTGCAAAAACCATTTAGTGCTCAAAGAATCAGAGAGACCTTCTTTCCAACTTGGGTCTCATGTCAATTTTGATCTTTCCGGCTCCCTCTTACGGTATAAGAGTATCAAGAAACTTACAGGATCAAAGCAAAAACTTCTGTAGTGTTTCCTGCTTTTGCTTTTCAACAATTCCCATGCAGGGCCACTATATTCCTGCTCCTCCTGCACAACCCCCCCCCCCCCATATATAAGCACTGATAGTACCAGTGAACAATACATTCCTTTCCATCTGTCAAGCTTACCGCTCAAAGGCAATATTCTTGGTATCGAGGTGGGTGGAGACAATAGGAGACGTCAGGCGACTGGCAACATGTTCCTCCGAAGGCTGCATGGCAGCCAGCATCAGCTCGGGCTCATGCAAAGCTAGTGATAATGTCTCAGTGTACACAACCTGCTTGTCATGGTCGACTTCCATCACCACAGCATTCTCATCTAAATAACAGGGAGAGGAGCAAGAGGATGAAAATGCAACACTGGAAGAAAAACACTTTCTACCAAAACCACACGTGTGACTGAGCACACACCCATCTCCCAAGAAAGGGCTATTCTGACCTTCGCCTTTAAAGATGTAGCTGCGCCGGCCCCGCTGCCAGGTCATGTGCTCAAAGCCCAGTAAGGTAGTGTCCACACGCAGGTTTTCGCCCCGCTTCCATACCCGATACACATCGCTTGGACATATTTTGGAGACAAGAGGCACTGCAGACAGAAAGAGAAGGAGAGAATAAACAGAGCATAAGGATCATTACCTGGAACTATTAAATAATGAGTCACATTTGTACAAGACTGTTCTTTCATGAAGGAATTATAGCCTCTTTAAAAGTAGGGTGAGATGAGACAGCAACCTGCCTAGGAGTAAACAACAAATTTAATAGGTCCCTGAGGCATCTGTGTGGGACCTTCCCAACCTTCCAAATTATCACTTAAAAACTCTGGAGCACTACTTGTGTTTTCACTTGTTAAACCCCCGATAGATTGCCCACGGAAGAAGCCACTAAACTGAGTGTAGAACAAAAGGCAGCAATCTTTTTTCACAAAACAAAGAGTTAGTCCACGTGCTCTGCCAACGATGCACTTTTTGAAAGTTAGTGGCCAAATCTATTCTGAAAAGTAATGATAATAACCAAACAAGGAAGTCTCATTCCTTAGTTCTAATATTGTTCTGCAACACCATCTTCTCCTGCCATCTTTTCTATCTCGTAGTCATTTTTTCCTCTTTACTCACTGAATTAGACATCTGAAGTACTGACTTACCCCAGCTGGTAAACTCCCACTTCATTTCCACATAGAAGTCAGGGGCCTGAGGAAATGGAAAACTAATTCACTACAAACCAGAAGTGAGATCAGTACAAACAAGAGAAGGGACAGGAAGATACAACCCCTGTATGTTTTCCTCTCTGAAATAGACAGGGCTTTAACACTATGACAAATCTTTTGTCAGTGAGAGTATATTATGCAATTAGGTTTAGCAACTAAGCAAGGCCAAGAATATTTCAAAAGACATGGAAGAAGAAAGAATTTAAAAGACCAGTGCTGATGTTTTCAGCAATTCCTTCTGAAATCCTAAAAGTGTGCTGTTCAGACATATTTCCTACAAATTAATATGGCAAAGAAATAATGGTATCACTGTATATGATATTACTAAACTTACTTTGGACAGAAATAAAGGATTTAATGTTATTAACAGCAAGTAGTCTTCTACTGCACTGGCTACCTGTGGCCTTTCGGGTGCAATTCAAGGTGTTGGTTCTCATCTTCAAAGCGCTCCATGGCTTGGGACC
>JAEANM010017429.1:0-12957 GCA_017656035.1 Myanophis thanlyinensis | reverse complement strand
AAGAAAGAAAGGGAGAGTGGGTGGGAGAGAGGGAGGGAGGGCAAGCAGCAACTGTAACCCAACACCAAGATGGATTATTCCAGGAATATCTGCCTTCCTACCAATCGATGGGGCGGCTCAGAAGAGAGCAGCCCGGGCTCCACTCCCCTTCCAGATCAGAGAGTTTCCTATTTCTTGAAACAGGCTGTAAACAGAGCCAGGGAGGAGCCACACGCTCTCTTTGCTGTGCCAACAGAAGCAGAAACTTTGTGAGTAATTTACTAGGAGGACAAACAAGTGCAGCTCACATGCGGGAGAAAAACACCCGGCCGGATCGCCCAGCCGGAGGAAAACCTAGGACGGGTTCGTAAAGGGCAAAAGGAAGGGGAGAACAAGAACAGCAACAAAAACCATGGGGAGACCCACCTCCCTCCCCTCGGCTGCCTCTCTCCTTCACCTGAAAGTGTTATTTATCAGCCATGTTTGACTCCGCAGTACAAAGGAACATGAGAACTGGACCGAAGGTAGGAGCTGGGGAAGAGAGAGGGGTGGGGGGATGGAGGGATGCCTATGGAGGGGGAGCAGAGCAAACAGTCCTGGCCAAACATTGTCAAAGCAAACAGAAGAAGAAGGGGAGTTTGTACCCTGGAGGAGGGATGGGATGTGGGGTAGAAAGGCAGGACTCGGGTTCCAACGTCTGGATGATTGTTTTGGGGTGGGTGGATGGGAACTAGATTCCCCGCAGAGTCCTCTGGGCATCAAAGTGTGGCTTTGCATCTTGTAGGAAGGCTTGCTTTGCAATAGGGGTCTCCAACCTTGACCTGTGGACTTCAACTCCCAGAATTCCCCCAGAATAGCAGGAAGCCCCCCATGCCATTCCGGAGATCCCTTCTTGAAAACCTCCAGTGATGGAGCAGCCATCATTTCTGAAGACAAGCCCTTCCGGCCATCGACTGTTCTGACTGACAGGAAATATCTCCTTAAAAATTATCGGTACGGTTCCATGAGAATCCAAGACGTAATGACCCCAACGGTTATTGCTATCGCGCTTTCTTCAACCCTCTACACCAGCATCTCCAAGCGTAGAATCACAGGAATGGAAGGGACCTTGGAAGGTCTACTAGTCCAACCCCCCTCCTTTAGATATCATCCTGGACAAATGGTTGCCCGATCCTTTCCTTGGAAACATCCAGCCATTGGTGCAAGTTGACTACAACGCCCAGCATTCCCAGCCAGTGGGCCACCGGTTAGGTTGACTGAGAATTCAGGGTGTGGCAGATCAAAACACTGGAAGGACGTCCTGTGGGAGAAGATTGGGGCCATCATTTAGGGCTTAGGAAGGTCCCAGATTTAACCAAGGAGTTTTATCTCCAGTTGGTTAAAAGGGAGGTCAAAATCTAACGAGAAAGATCTGGTCAACCATCAGTTTTTATTATGGAAAAAAAAAAAAAGTCTGAAGTGCCTCTTTGAAACATTATGTTTTATTTTAATGGGTTTTTTGGGAGGGGGGGGGTGGTTTAAAAAAGGAAGTGCATTTGCATCCGAGGCTCTAGATTTGGGAGAGATGTTATCTCAAAGTCATAATGTTAATCCTTCAGTTTAATAAAAAGAAATTACCGTAAGCGTGTCTCGACAATAAGTTAGGAGGAAAGCAATTATAAAAACATTAACTTTCGGCACTCTCTTTGGGGGAAAAACATCTTAGAGGAGGAAGGCCGGTTCTTGGAAATTACTCGGCGTGTTTGTTTCAGATAAGAGCGCCCAAGTTCTCTTCCTGACCTGCCGGAGGAGAAGGGGCTAAACGGAAGACAAAGCAGGAGCTTTCAACGGCAGAGACAGGGCAGCGTTGCGCCTAAGCCGGGGTTTTGCGGCTACACAACAACACAACTCTTGACACCTCAGCTGAACTATTCTCGAGGGCTTCCGGCTTGTCTGAGCTTCCAACCCTGGGATTGGTTTAGAATCAGTGGTGGCGAACCTTTTATTTACCCAGTGCCAAAAAGTATGCACTTTGTACATGCCATCCACACATGCATGTGGCTCTTCCACATGCTCTGCATGTGCAGCCGCACCATCTGGTGCGCGCACGCAGCTTCTGCATGTGCAATGCACACACTCTGCGTGCAGGCACTCACGCGCACATGAGCAATCGCCTGTGCGTGCGCAGGAGAGCTCCGAAGACCAGCTGGATTTCCTGCTGCAATCGCGCGTGCATGCACAGCGGAGGCCCGAAGATCAGCTGGGCATCTGCAATTGTGCATGCATGCATGTGCATGCTCAGCTGGAGGTAAGTTGGCCGACAGCTTGTGTGCCTGGCAAGATGGCTCTGCGTGCCACCTGTGGCACCCGTGCCATAGGTTCGCCATCACAGGTTTAGATCTATCAGCGTCACCAAGACTGTAACTTCTACTGGGCTACAGGATGGAAGGAAGCCAGAGGAGATGGGGTCCACCTATTCTCCAGACCACCAGAGTGAAGGACAAGAAACAACGGATGGGAACTCATCAAGGAGAGAAGCAACCTAGAACGAAGGAGAAATTTCCTGACAGTCAGAACAATTAACCAGTGGAACAGCTTGCCACCAGAAGTCGTGGGTGCTCCATCACTGGAGGCTTTCAAAAGGAGACTGGACAGCCATTTGTCCAGAATGGGATAGCTTGAGCAAGGGGTTAGATTAGAAGACCTCCAAGGTCCCATCCAACTCTGGTGTTCTGCATTCTCTACTTTAACCCGGTCCTTAACTATATTTTTCATTTTGGTGGTTACCCTTTTATTACGATGACTGTATTTTCTCATGGGGGTCCCCCAATAAATTAAGAGGGCCTTTTTAAATCGTGCGCATATGGAAGCTTCTTTGAACTGCGCATGGATGCGCTCAGAGAGCTTCTTCTTCTTTTTGGGCGCCTTCACAAGCGAGCCAAGGTCTTGTCTTCCACTGGGGAGGTTGACTCACATGGTGAAGCAAAAACCTTCTCCTTACAGGGCTGAATTTTAGGAAAGATTTGTAAACACGTGAAATAATGTTCTGGATGTTCTGGCAGATAAAAGTGCCTCTAAAAATAGAAAAACCGAAGGTCATCTCTGCAAAATACTGGAAAGCAATTAAGAGCACACGGTGCTTCTTGATTCAACCCCACACTATTAATAACCGGAACACCGAAATGGTTTTAGGTGCTCACATAAAAAGCTGCCTTATAGGAGGCTACACATACTGGTGGTGGTGGTGGTGGTGGTGGTGGGAGTTGGGGGAAACACATGTTTCGGCAGGAATGTTGCAACACAAATAATACTTCAGTTATGTTTTTACAGGGAGTTTTCAGAAAGGAACACAATCCACTTTTGATTTTGATTTGCAAAGACGGATTTAGAATAATACGGCCTTTGTAAAGGGTTGGAAAGAGAGTGAAGGAGAACGGCCTTGAACCAAAGTAACACAAAGTACCTGTATTAATAACTAACCCATTGGAATCACAGGGTCTCTGCTGTCTCTTTTTTTAAGAAAGACATAGACATTGAGTTGCCACGTTGGGAGACCTTCGATCTTGAGGAACCCCAACTGAATGATTCCACCACCGTTTTTTCTGTTGCTCCATAATAACAACTCAGACCTGGTAAAGATTCGGCGGCGCATGGTTCAGAGGTTGGGGGATGTTTTGATTTGGTCTTCTCAAAGGAAGCGTTATCGACGTTCTTTGTTTTCTCTTCTCCCGTAGAAAAGCTGGTAACCAGCAGAAAAAGACCCCAGGTCTCGGGAACGTCATTATGTGGAGCTGTGAAGCACTCAATGGTTCCAAAAACGCCGAAGACCAGAATCTGTGCCACGATTTTCATCTGGTGATTTCCATTTTCTCTCTGCTCTACCTCGTCATCTGTTTCCCCGTCGGCCTTTGTTACAATGGGCTTCTGGTTCTGGTTAACTTGTGCAACAAAGCTACGATGACCATGCCGGATGTCTACTTCGTCAACATGGCCATCGCTGGCCTCATCATCAACGCCATCGCCCCCATGTACCTGCTGGGACCTACCAGCACTAAGTGGGCCATCTGGAATTTCAACAATGAAGTCTACATCACCTTGCTGATTCTATTCAACGTCTCCTCCTTGGTGATCATGTACTCCATTGCCTTGCTCAGCCTGGACTACTACATCGAGCGGGCTCTGCCCAGGACTTACATGTCCAGCGTGTACAACACGAAGCACGTCTGCGGCTTCATCTGGGGAGGGGCCATGCTCACCAGCTTCTCCTCCCTCCTCTTCTACATCTGCAACCACGTTTCCACCAAAATTATCGAGTGCTCCAAGATGCAGAACAAAGAAGCCGCCGACGCCATCATGGTGTTCATCGGTTACGTCGTGCCGGCCATCGCCGTGCTCTATGCCCTTGTGCTGATCTTACGGATACGCAAGGAGACCACACCGCTGGACCAAGACACTGGAAGACTGGACTCCTCCGTGCAGAGGCTTCTGATTGCCGCTGTTTGCACCCAGTTCACCCTGTGGACACCCTACTACGGGACCCTGCTGGTGAACACGCTGGCCGCCATGCAAGGCAAAGGGCTGGAGGAGAGCTACGGCCGGGCTTTGCATTTCACCAAGGGGCTCTCCAAATTTCTGGCTTTTTCCAGCAGCGTTGCCCTGCCTTTGCTCTACCGTTATCTCAGCAAAAACTTCCCGGGGAAATTGCAAAGGCTGCTGAAAAAACTCCACTGTGGGAATCAGCCGTGTTCACACGAACGCACGGTGGTGCAGCAAGTGGTCACGTAGGTATGAAGGAACACATGGTGGGCGCTGGGTTGCCGATCCACGTCTGTGGAGGTTGCCGCCGAGCGAGGAGGCCGAAAAGGGTGCGCGTATGTTGGGCACCTGGCAGTTTTAGGCCTCCCTCCAGGTAGCAAATCCGTGGAGGAAAACTGTCGGGAATCCTGCCTCGTGGGTTAAAATTGTGGTTTGGTTTCACGAGTTTTCGATGCACTGAGTCAGTTTTTGCAGGATAAGCTTTGTGGTAGCAAATCTTGTGTGAAGAAAAGAAAAAAAATAGCACCCACAGCAGCAGGCTTTTTGACCGAACACCTAGCACTTTGTAATCTTGTAGAAGTTAAAACAAAAAAAAAAGAGAGAGAGGTATTTTTATGTTTTCGTATAAAAATAATATGAATTTTAAAATTTACAAAGCAGTTGTATGTCAAGGTCGGAGCGACATCTTTTCAGTTAGGATAATATATCCATTAATAATCGCGCTGCTCAAATTGTGTAACAGCCTAGTTACGATACTAATTTTTTTTTCCTAATCTACGAAGTTACAACTTAAAAGAAAACCTTTTCTTCTAACACTCTGAAGGTTTTGAAGGTTCCACTTCAAATGCATTTCTTTCCTCCATTTGCAAACAAACAAAAAAAATAGGCGCACCCTGTTTTCTTCTCTTTACGCTGCTGTAACAGCATTTCAATCAATCAAAAAAGGATGTCACTTTGCAGCAATTGTAGGATGTTGCTAGGTCTAGTAAAATGAAGGACAGATTAAGATGAAGGCAAGCTTAAGGTGCCAAACAAAAAACCCAGTTGTGATTTTTTTTTTTAAAAAAGGGGGCACCTATTGAATCACTCACAAATATTCCTTAGGATGCCACTTACGACGTTCTTTTCATGGCGGAATTAAAAGCATGTTCGAAGTATTATCACTCAGAGAACGTCTGCGAGATACTGATGGACCAAAGGGATGGGGGAGGTAACACAATGGTGAAGACACAACTTAGAGGAGATTCACAGGGAACAACAAGGATTTCTTATCATTCTGGACCTGGTTTTTATGCTGCTTTGGATTCTAGTTCTTTCCCCTGACTCAGCAGTGCCGCCATGTCTTGGTTGGGCTTCACAACAAGCTAGCATGAAGTAGTAGTCCAGGCTAGGCTACTAAAAGTCATATATACTGTGTCATCCTACGCGCACATAAGGACAGTGTTTTGTATGTGCTCCACCCCATTATCACCAGCAAAGCGGTCCAAGAGGTTTGGGAGATCCTCCTTGTCCTAGAAGAAGGTCTGGGAAAAGGGGTGAGGAACATCTCTAGATGTTCAGATGGCCTCCAACACAGGGCAACTGCTTTTCAGTTTAACTGGCTCCCTCCGAGGCATGACAGAATAAAAGTTTTGGAAGTCTTGGAAGTCTTCTCCAACCTCAGGCAGGAAGCCCTATACCATTTCAGATGAATGCTGTCCAATCTCTTGTTAAAGACCTCTAGTGTTGGAGCACTCACAACTTCTGGAGGCAAGTCATTCCACTGATTAATTATTCTCATGGTCAGGGAACTCCTGCTTAGTTCCAGGTTGCTTCTCTCCTTGGATAGTTTCCATCCAAGGTGAATTTTGGATTATGGAACCAGCAGGCTGGTCTGCTTTTGCCAAGCTGCCATTCATAACAACCATTATTTGCTCCATTTGCTGACATTTTGGCCGAACCAACAGGGCCAGGTTCTCATGGATGTAGGCTTGTAGAACAAATAGTTGAGTCTTCTGTAAGAGGCCTCCAGGGCTGAATGGGGAAGTTATCGGAGTTAAGGCACTAATTTAGCCCAGGGAGTTACCACAAAGTCTAATTAAATGGAGGGAGTCACCAAAGTTCTCCGCAGGTAAGGAAGAAAACAATCGACGGTATGTTTGCAGGGATGCAAAACAGTCTTTGGCTCATTGCAGTCAACAATTTGGTCACTACGCTCAGGTGACTTGTAGGTCCAGGCCCTAACTCGGAAAACAACATAAAGATATTCCCATGACTCTTAAGCTGGGACTGGGTTTTTGTCACGGATTTCATCTAGCAAGATTTTATTATTATTCTTTAAAGGAAAAAGGCAGCCTGTGCATCAATTCTCACCCGAGTACCTTACTTTTAACTGCAGGTATAAAAAAGTGCTATAAAGTTTTGTACTATTTTATATGCAGGTAAATTGGGTAATCTCGATTTGATGTTTTGTTAAAAACAAAAAACAACCCCAAAACCAGGAGCCAAATGCTCATCATGCCTTATGTAGTTCCATCTCCACATTACTAATATCCTGTACCTGAAGCCACTTCGGTTCAAACGATTTACATAGTTCTTCCCAAACCTTACTCCTTGCTAATATCTTTAGAGGCGTGCCTTTTCCCATTACAACTGAGTCAGTATTCTAGGGAAGGGAAGAAATAAAAATGAACCTAATAATCCCCAAGCTGGTTCCCAGACAATGTTCCACAAAACCACTCATGTTTATTCTTAGATCTCAAAGGCTATCACTTTCAAACAACTGCATTCGCTTTTCGTAAACTCTGAATTCGGGAGTATTTTCCAGACCGGGATTTGAGCGCATTCCAAAAAGCTAAAACAAGTTGGTAGTTTTTAATACAAACCGGTAAGAGACGTAACTAGAAGGAAAATGGGATGGAAGAGTGGAGACAGGAAATTTGAAGGGATAAGAGTTGGACATCTGTTCTCGTATGAACTTTTTAGCACACGTTTCTGCTTAAGCCTCTGAAAGATGACAGCTATTTTTGTAAATAAAAGCATTCGCCATTACTCGCTGAACACATGAAACAGTCTACTGATGTAAAAAAAAAAAAAAGAAGAACATTTAAAAGAATTTATTAAATTATTTCCTAAGATTCAGATTTTATCACAGCTGAAGAATTAACTTTTTAGCTCAATGAAAAGTACTGTATCTGGTCATACATAACAGAAGTGCAGCACAGAAGTGCTGATATTAACAGTATTATTTCAGAATAGTATTTTTTTGCGGGGGGGTGGAGGGGTTAGGGGAAATGATTTATGATTTGTAGGTCTCCTTTTAACCGGGGGAGGCAGTTACGTCAAATCAATAAACTGATAAATTGTTTACTTCGGAATCACCTTGGTCATTCTTCCTATCGATTTAACCCTTTCAAGGGTGGCTTGGTCTTTCTTCTTGGATTTAAGTACAAGGGAGTCCTCGAGTTACGGCCACAATTGAGGCCGAACTTTCTGTGGCTAAGCGAGAAAGTTGTGAAAGTGAGTTTTGCCCCGGTTTGCGACTTTTCTTGCCACCGTTGTTAAGTGAATCACTGCAGTGGTTAAATGGGTAACATGGCTGTTGATTGAATCAGGCTTCCCCGTTGACTTGGCTTGTCAGAAGTTCTCAAAAGGGGATATCACATGACCCTGGGAGAGGGAAACCGTCATAAACGTGAGACAGTTGGCCAAGCATCCAAATTCGGATCATGTGACCATGGGGAGGCTGGCAAAGATTGTGTGGAAAAGTCATGTCCTTTTTCCCCACACCGTTGTTAACGTCAAACAGTCACTAAATGAATGGCCGTAAGTCAGGGACCCCGTGTACAGAAGAAGAGAGAAGGAGAGTGCGAGAGTGCTATGGGCGGGTCTATAAGCCTAAATGTTAATATTACGGTAACTATCTTGATCATCTTGGATGTCCTCATGTCGCGACAGCTTGGGTTGCAAGACAGAATGAGCCAAAAAGGTGCTTTTCCGAGAGGCGACTGGACTTTCTTGGGTTTTTTTTTTCCTTGAAGAGGTTTCACTTCTCCTCCTTCCGTTCTGAACCGAAGGGTGGGAAATTCTGGGATTCTTCCGCTAGAACTGAAGAAACTTCTTAGATGAGAAGTAAAACCTCTTCAAGGAAAAACGTCCAGTTGCCTTTTGAAAAAAAAACAAAACCAAACGCACCTTTGACCTGAAATGATTGGGGTTCTCCCTAGACCAGTCTGAACGACCAGGTCAATTCCACCCCTCCCCCCCCCGCAAGGAAATTCTCCCCGTCACGCAGGCTGAAGCATGCATGCACCTTGCAGAGCAGATGTCGCACAGGTGTGCTTGTGTCAGACGGCCGGGCCTCCTCCCAGGAGGTTTTGCTGCATTCCAAGGAGGGTTATCCTCTCTAGCAAAACAAAAACCCAGGGCAGGGCCAGATCCAATGTCAGTCTGTTCCTGGCATGTGGGGGGGGGGGGAAGGGGGGGAAGATGACGAGGATGATGAGGATGTATTAAACATTCAAATGAGTTCGAAAAGGAATTGCAGCCAGAGATGGTTAACCCTGATGAACAGAACAGCCTGGGATTTATTTTTTTCCATAAATCCAACCTTTGTGTTTCCAGTATTGCAAGATTTCCACAGGCTTCCTGGAGTATAAACATCCTGAGTACCAGACTAAAAATAAATATATATTCCCTGTTATGTATTCAAATCCTGGAAGAGCATCTGCAAAAGCGGATATTCACACACACACAGACACACACGTGTGATGGGGGGAATAGCATCCCGTCAGAATTCAATTTCCGGGCATTCATCTCACAAGCCAAAACATCAAGCCAAGATTGATATGTGTCATTTTTTTTATTAATGAACTGGAGCCCGACGAAACCACGATCCCTGATTCTACCTGGGTGTACAATGAGACAAACCATGATAAACTAAATAATTTTTTTTTAAAAATCCTTCGCTTCCATTGGCTCACAAAGGAGAAAAGTAAAGAAGACACCCGGAGGCTCAGGGCAGCCTGATCACCATAATCCAAAGCGACGTCAGCTGGGGATGATGGGACCCGTCATTCAGAACTCCAGGGTACCCACCCTTGCAGAAGAGTTTGTCCTCTGGCCAGGCTCAGCTAAGGAAACTAATGCACGGAGAGAACTAAGTTGCAAACCGCATTTATTTTGCCTTTCCAGGAAAACAAACTGCAAGTTCATTCTTGCAAAGCGTCCCCTTGTGGCTAACGGGAGAACGCCACGCCAAGGCAACTCCGCTGCCTTTATTTCATTTTTTCATTTCATTTTATTACATTTCTATACCGCCTCCCTCCCGAAGGACTCGAGGTGGTGTACAGCCCAATCAAAACAGAAATACACAATTAAAAACCAGGTTAAAAATACAAATAGAAATGGCCAATCAGTTAAAACCCAAACCGTTAAAATTAAGATTGATTAAAAATTTAAAAACTAATTTAAAACAAATTTAAAACCCCATTAAGTACTAGGCCGGACCTTTACTCTACATATTATCCCCAAAGTTAACTGGCATTTGCTGAGCTGGCTAGCTTAGCTCAGGATGGCTCAGACAAGCAGAAAAGCTTATTTTCCAGCAGCAACACATCGGGGAAAGATTGCTGAGCAGGACACTTTTTATGGGAGACAGAGCACAGAGGAAGGAGAAAAAAGCAGGGCTTATACGAGACTTTTCACTAAAGAAAAAGGCTTAACAGGGAAAATCCGAAGAAGTTACAAGCCTTCTTAAGGTTGCACTGAGATCAGAAGTCCTGTACCACACCGAGAAGTATGCAGATGTTAGCCTATTTCCCTTCTGCCAATTTCCCTTGTGCGTCTGTGCAAACTAGTTCTACAGTACACTCTAGTCCAGGGGTCTCCAACCCTGGGAACTTTAAGACTTGTGGACTTCAACTCCCAGAATTCCTCAGGAGACCCTATAGAAATTTCAGACACATAGTCTCTTCTTAAAAACCTCCAACGTTGGAGCAGTTCACCCACAACTTCTGGAGGGGAGATGTTCCACTGGTTAATTGTCCTCTTTGTTAGGAAATTCCTCCTTAGTTCCAGCTTGCTTCTCTCCTTGAGTAGTTTCCATCCATTGCTTCTTCTCCTGCCTTCAGGGTGCTTTGAAGAATAGGTTGTCCCCCTCTTCTTTGGGGCAGCCCCTCAAACGTTGGAAGAGTTTCATCAGAAAGTGGCAACAGAGCGACAGGACTGAGAACAGGACAGGAAGCAAGGACGACATTGGGAAATTGGGAAAGAAAAGCAAATGTGAGGAAGAAGGGGCAAGTTTCCACGAAATTTCACTCCATATTGTACCATGTTTGATTATGTACGTGATAACTAAAACCTGAATCTGAAATTTAGGCCCTCCATACCCCTTGGTCATCCAAAGGCAAAAAGAATTTCATTCCTTCTTTAGTTAACTTCTTCCTTGCAAGCCACTGTAGCACTTCAAAGGCTGAACGTCTGGTCCTGGAAAATGGAATCTCAAACATTGGAAAGGAAAGGATACACATAAAAGGGTTTGGTTTTTTGGGTTTTTTTTTTCTCTAAGAGAGAAGCCACTGGATGGCCTCAGACGCTCAGAAATATCTAGCTAAACACTGCTTTTTCTGTTTTGAAGCACCAAAATATCCCTCTGGCTTAAGTCAACTTTAAAGTCACGTGGCCGAGCCCCTTTCGCCCGCAATGAAGGCACCGTGTATGGTTTGAATTATGTGAAACTGAGCTCCTGTTGTTCCTTAAAGAACTATAAGTTTTCTGTAAGTCTTACAGCTGGGTAATTGAAAACGTCACCAGCTGCAGGAAGTAGCCCCCGTGGAAATTATTTGCCGTTCGAAAAAGCCGTTATCGCTCAATCTCGCCAGAAAGGAAGTGTCAGCTTCTCGCATCCTCCGTGCTTTTTGCTTCGCAGGTAAGTTTATTGCCTTTGTTTTCAAATCGAATCAAAATCAAATCTTTATTATGATCCTGTATTTATCCTGTGTTAGGTAGCTTTTTACTACCTCGTAAAACCCCCGAAGTATTGTGCGAGAAAACCACTTTGATATTCAGAACCTTCTCCTTTTTTGTAACATGTTCAAAAACAGAATTGCAAAAATAGATTTGTCTGGAGAACGTCGCTGTGAAAAAGGAAAAAAAAAGCTTTTTTCCCCTCCTCACCTCTGTGTCTGTTAAAATAATTTTGCAAAAGTGTAAAAGGAAGGGTCAGGTAGTTCTTGGGTAGTCAAGAAGCCACGGAGAAAGAGAAAATAATCTTTGACTAAAGTGAAATGTTGATGTTTGGGACACCAAAGCAGGAATCTCAAATGCAGCATGGTTGACATTCTTTTGTTACCTGTTTCTAAATCAGTTTCCGTAAAAATAACCTTTCTTAAATTAAATTATTAGTGTTAATAATTTCTGGTTGATTTTTTTTCTTTCTTTTTTTTTTGCCTCTGTGACTCCTGCCCTAAATTCCCCTAGGAAAGATTAATCAAGCATCTACTACAGGGGTGTCCAACCTGTGGACTCCAACTCCCAGAATTCCCCAGCCAGCATGGGAATTCTGGGAGTTGAAGTCCACAAGCCTTAAAGTTGCCACGGTTGGAGACCCCTGATCTACTACTAAGACTTGATAACCCATTTGCGCCGCGTACTTAAAAGAACACCAAGTAATAATCAGAGGACACCCACAGATTTAGGGGTTAGGCACAAAGCGGTTGGGGGTGATCGCAACTTTTATTTCCTGTAGCAAAACAGGGGCAGGCGAAAACAAAACGATCTATGCAAAACAAAATGAGTGTTGGTTCCCTAAAACGATCACCCCTAAGGCAGTCATGTGATTTGGAAGGCTCAAAGTCATCGGTTTCAGATCTAGGTCTTCTGATCTCAGCATCTGGGATAAAGAGCAATGAATCATTTCAACCTTTTGGAGACCGTTTGCAAGGCAGTAATTGCCGTCCTTCTCGAGCCTCGCAGAGAAAACAGTCTGGCTAACAGAATAACAGTGTGGGAAGGGACCTTGGAGGTCTTCTAGTCCATCCCCCTTGCTCAGGCCAATATCGTTCCAGACAAACGGTTGCCCAATTCCTTCTTGAAAACCTCCAGTGATGAAGCACCCACGATTTCTGGTGGTGAGCTGTTCCACTGGTTAATTGTTCTCACTGTCAGGAAATTTCTTAGTTCCAGGTTGCTTCTCTCCTTGATTAGTTTCCATCTGTTGCTTCTTGTCCTGCCTTCTGGTGCTTTGGAAAATAAGTTGACCCCCTCTTCTTTGGGGCAGCCCCTCAAATACTGAAATACTGTTATCACGTCCCCCCGGTCCTTCTTTTCATTAAATTAGACCTGCCCAATTCCTGCAACTGTTCCCAGTCCTTTAATCAGAAGTGAAATTCAGCCAGTTCGAGCCGGTTCACCAGAACTGGTAGTAAATTTTCTAAGCAGTTGGGAGAACCGAGTCCTGAGGGAGAGGGGGCGGTATTTAAATTA
>JAEANM010017428.1:0-12958 GCA_017656035.1 Myanophis thanlyinensis | reverse complement strand
TTGTGTAAGCATTTCACTGCATATTGTACCATGTATGACTGTGCATGTGACCAATAAAATTTGAATTTGAATTTGAAGTCTTGACCCAGTGTGTGAAGTCTGTGGCACCCTGGATAAGACAAAATGAGATGAACTGCAAGATGGCATTAGTGCTTGTGCAAAGACTATTTAATTCTCTGTTGGCTTCGGTTATTACTTTGCCTAGCGAGTCCTCCCAAAAGAATAGGTCCACAACTTGGATGTCTCCTTTGACAGCTGCTGCTTAATGAATGCCATGGCCTGCCTGAGTTGGTGCAATTGTTGCAGCCCTACCTGGAGTAAGAACTAGTGACAATAACTCATCCTACCTTTATCCCTACCAGAATAGATTGGTGCAGTATATTGTACATCAAGGTTACCTTGTGAGAAACTGCAACTGGTGCAAGTTGAAGCTAAGATAAAGTGGAGGATGAAGCCATTTCAACAATGATATTGCCTTCCTGTGGGTAGTGCATTGCTTATTAGAAGGTTTCCAGGAAGTCATGGAGAAGAAGGCATTCTTTCTCTTGCCAAAGCTCACCTCTGAGAGCTTCCCATAAGATTTTCTATTGAGCGGACAGTATGTCAATCATATTGTACAGTAGCACATCCAGATATCGCTTATTGATTAAATGCTCGTAGTTCTGCAAGAGAATTTGGAACGCCTACTTGCTATAATCATATCCTCAAACTATAATAGAGTACTAGAAGAAATCAGCTGGAGAGAAACCTCAAGATAGTGGTAAACTCTTACAAGAACTTTCTGGTGTGCTTCAGTAAACACAGATTTTAAACATTTTTTAACCACTGCAAATGTCAATCAGAACCTTCTTTTTTAAATCTGTAGAAAAATGAACCACCACTGAACAGAAATAAATGCTTGAAGACCTTCCTAAAGCAAATACTAGATTTTTAAATCACAGAAAATGAGTAATTACAAATCAATAATATAATCAATACTAACAAAAAAGTCAAATTAAAGAGAATCCAAAATCAATATGAAAAACAAAACATAATAAAGGGTAGTTTTATTAAATATATTTGGCACAAACCTTTTGATCCCTTCTCAAAACTCAATACAGTTAGCAAAAGACATACTAATACATTTATTTTATACAGCTTATGAAAGAAGGGTAAGAGAAGGCACTAGGAAGATCAAGTGCATGGAAAATATTGACTCCAAGTGCCTACTGATATTAAATTAAGGCACAACTACTCTAAAAGTCTACTATAAAAGTCTACATTTGTAGCTGCTTATTGTTTCTGGAATGTAAAAGTTTTATCAGTTTGGGGACTATATTCTACACTTTTCTGAAATGGAACAATGTGGTTGATTTACCTTAATATTCTGGATTTTCTTTTCAAATAATTATGTAATTACAATTAATAATTAATCTTTTTAAAAAGATCATAGGTTACATGATAGGTTGAAAAAGTTATCTACAAATATTATTTCATAATGGCCTTAGCAAAGTAGGTCTGATTTGAGGAAATAAACAGATTAAGTACTTTCTAGTATGGATACTGTAAACTATGGTAGTTAAATCATGCTTGACAAAATGAGTACCATGATTTTTCAACGAAGATTCACAGTTAAGTCTGGTTTCATTCCATATTAATCTCTTAAATATTATTATGAAAAAAGCAGCCAAGGAGCATTAGCGCTTTCTGACAGCTAGCAATAAGAAATATAAAGCTAGCAAAAAAGATCTTGCTTTTTGAACACATTGTAAAGATGACAATGTATCCCATATACCTTCTTTTCAAAGAAACCTAGACAAATGTACATTATACAAAATCAAGGCAAAGACATGTATAAGCAATCCATGTTCATATTGCAAATAAAACCTATTTGATTTCATATTGGTGTTCTCAAGTATTCAAAAAGGGGACATTATTATATTAAAAAAACAACTAAGAATCAAATGCTTTAAGCTCAGGGATATTGAATAAATGTAAAGTTTGTATTAAACATGTTTATTGAGATCGATGATAGTAACTGTATGAGATTTTGAGCTGGCAAACAGAAAACATCATAAGGAATTCCTATTGGTTTTAATTTCTGAGCTCAGAAACATCCCTGATATATAACAAATGACTATCCAAAGCCTATGTTACAAAGTTTAGGGAGTTTTGTAGGATGGGGTACATATCTGAGATATACAACATATGATATTGTGGAATATTACCAATACTCGGGCAGGGGAGATTTATTTTTGTACCACTATATTTGGAAAACAAGGAAAAAAAATAAACTTCATCAGCATATGTTTACAGTGTAGGTTACAGTGCTTACTATACTGTAACATATAAAAAGGGGGGCACTTGGAAACGATGTACAGATTCGTGGTACGGTGGATAGTTTGATTAATGTGATCAATGGAGCCACCTTGGATCTTTCCTATAGCCTTATCTCAAAACAGAATTACAAAGTTCAGTTTGCTACTGCATGCAAAACAAGCCACAAGGTGGCCATCAAGAAACAGAGACCGTTTCTTTGTGCCCTAGTTTCATAAACACACCAATTCCATGATATAGTAAAATGAGGCAACTTAGCATCCATGTTCATGCATTGTGCTTCGGTTCTCCAGCATTTTGCCAAGAAAGACAGAATTTCCTGTGTCACATCTTGCTGAAACATTCTTTTGCGTTTGTCCAAACCTGAATTCCCTGGAATAACAAAACAGACAGACAAAGAAAAATCTGCATTTGAATCAAGCATTCAAGTAGATAAGTGATTAACTTCTGGCAACATATCCATGTATTTCTATTTCTATTAAAATTATCTACTTTTTCTATGTCATGATGGAAGCATTCTTGCAAATTCAACATGAACAGAATGCTCTACATCCAAAAGGAATAATGCACAGATGCCAGAAGCCTACTATAAAGAATACAACAAGGGCTCTCTTGAGGTTTTCATTAATTTAGGTTAAAACTTCATATTTTAATATTTCATATTCTGGTTCTTTTTTGAAATTCCTTCTCTGTCAGGCTTACCTTTTTGCACATACTGATCTGCATCACAGCATAACTGATCAGGGCCTCCTTTAAATCATGGTTCTTTTGCTCCTTGAAGCGTTCAATATCAGCCCAAGCACTTTTCATGAAGTCTCTGAAATAAATTAGAGAAAACAAGAAACACCTTAGCATAGAACCAGCCCCAGGTAAGTGGGCTGATGACATGAGTTTATTCATACATTCGATCAGGAGAGTGATTCTCCTCCAAATGCTTGCTATTTTCTTGTCTATTAATTGCAATTTCTTATATATCCATTTCATGCCACATTACCATCCACTCAAATGTCCATTTCCCTCAGTCGTTTTATTTTTTCTGTTTTAGAATCTCCCCTTGCAATCAACATAACATATTGACTTGAACATTTGAAGCTATATACATTTAAAACAAAAAGAAATCATAACACATGCTTTTCTTATTGCTGGAGTTGTTCCATTAGAAACACAAGAGCCTGCAGATTACTGCTGGCTGCTTGCAATTTGGCAGTTCAAATCCCACGAGGCTCAAGGTTGACTCAGCCTTCCATCCTTCTGAGATGGGTAAAATGAGGACCCAGATTGTTGGGGGTAACAGGGTGACTCTGTAAACCACTTAGAAAGGGCTGTAAAGCACTATATAAAGTGGTATATAAGTCTAAATGCTATTGCTATTAGTTTGTAGGAGTATTATTGGCAAATTGTTGCTTGAAATCTTAATATTTCAAAGAAATATTTAATACAGATGGCTTGGAATGTATGCACTTAAAACTTTAAAAAAAGCCAAATGTACTAATAAAAGATACATATAAATATATGCAATAACATTACTGAACTAATACAACTTTATATTTAATCATAATTCTCATGTAAGTGGGAAGGGGCAACATTAAGAAAAGTAAATATGACAGAACAAAATGTTGCATTTAACTAGCAATGTCATAATTGCCAAGAATTGAGCAAATAAGTCTTCAGGGACATATTGTTTGACATATCTCAAGTTTAACAGAAGTAACACTTCACCTTAACCAAAGTAGAAAATGTGCTAACTATGGAAATAATCCAATAGGCTCAACCTTCATAGTTTCTATTACAGCACAGAGTTGTTTTGCCAATAATGGAATATTCATGAGCACCTGGAACATATACAGGGACAGCCATAAAACAATCACTTTCAGTATTTGTACATTGGCACAAGCAATGGTTACCGGCTCTCTAAGTTCTTCGCTTTAAGCTGTTCTTCTCCATCATGTATCTGTTCTTCTAGGATCTTTATTTTGGCTTCTCTTTGTTCAGGTGTCTCCTGGCCAAAAAGCTTGCTGGTCATTCCTTTCAAAGAGAACGTTCTTATCGTCTGAAAAAAGTATAATAATCAGGCAATTTCAAGAAGTGCTTGACTACCATCTAGACTAGTGTTTCTCAACCTTGGCGACTTTAAGATGTTTGGACTTCAACTCCCAGAATTCCCCAGTCAGCTTTGCTGAGGTTGAAAAACACTGTGAATATAAACAAGGCAGCCAAGTTTTTGCATGAAAAATGTTTACATTGGCCCGTTGCTATTACATGATGATGTATATCATATTATTATACAGTTGAACACATGTATAATGTTATTTAGAAGAACTGTATCACATGAACTATACAACTATACAGCATATTTTTTAAACAAATTCATTCCAAGTTTCTGAACATACAAGAGTTCTATAATCTCACAAAATATCTGAAAAGATTCTGTGGCTGGATTACAAAAATCCTGCACCTTATTCAACAGCATATTAAACACTGTTAGTCAAGAAATACACTTCTATTGATGAATAGCATTAATTACTGTGAAATACATTATAGAAGTGTACAACATACATATACGTCTTCATATAATTGCTTTGCTAACAGGAGACTTATAAAAGACATATACATACAAACACACAGAGAAAGAGCACTTCATGAGCCTCTTATCAGTAAGCTATATATTAATGCCATGTTTGTTAAGAATATGACTCTACCTAATTTTAAATTTGGGAAAATAAAGTGGGTGGATGATGGATGGACAGATAAGAGCCAAACTTACACCTGTTGCCAATTCCTCACACTGCTGTTTCTTTGATAAGAGATCCTGAGCAGCCATTTCAAACTCATACTGCAGAAGTTCATGCTTCTTGCAAACTGTCCTGAAAATAGCCATTAAAAATTATAAATGAAACATTTTGCTCATCAGTCCAAATCTATGTACATTCAGAAGCAGTAAAAATGAATCTCATAGTCTCTATCATGAGCACTATGATTCAGGGATTACTGGGGGGGGGACCCCCCAAACCCTGACAGGTGTCCACAAAATGAAAATTTGCCAATTATTGAAAATATTTGCAAACTATTAAAACAATGTCACTTTCCTTGTTACTTCATTTGTTGAAAAATAGTTTATGAAAAACATTTCATTTATGGTAATATCTAATGGATTTAATACTGTTATTTTTATGCGATTCAATCATGAAATATTCTTTGAAGGTACATTTTAATTTTAAATGTGATAAATGTCAATAAATATAACCTATACAAACAAATGAAAGCAAAACGTTTAAGAATCACTTCTCTAAGCCACGTGAAAGGGAACCGTTTGCAATAAAGAACATCTATGGAGGTTTTTATTTTATAGAGAACCCTACAAAATTAAATCACATGAGTGTCCAGACAAAGAGACCCTCTCTTTAACACAAAGAGCTACATTCTTTTTAAAAATAAAATTTTAAATATGTTTCATTCCAATAAATTTTAATCATCCCATTTGAGTTCTGCTCTCCCAATGTTAGATTAAGCAATAATAATAATGCATTTCCACATGTAATAGAATATTCTAAAGCATTATAGGTATGCAGCAACAACACATTTTTACACAAGCCACCAAAAATATCAGAAATCTTAGGATCAGAGCTATCTCATTACTATGTGAAGTGTATAAAGAAAACACAATTTTCACCCCATCTTTGCATTTTAGTTTGAGCCCAAAACAAATTTTCACAGCTTGTATATTCTGGAATCATTTTTGGCTAGGCCTATTTGAGCAGAAATAAAACTTGGGGCATCATCAATTGTTCCAGTTTCAGAAGAAGCAAAACCCAAAGCAATTGCACATTTGTTTTAAGCGGTGAATAAGACAGGCCCTTTCTTCATGTCTTCCATATGATTTGCATGCCAGCCTGCCCATATTTGGTCTTCCAATAATCTCCATTCCATCTCCAAGTATTGGGTATCCTGCTCACCTCATTTAACCCTCATCTTCTTAACACCTTATATTCTTCCTCTGCTTTGCTAAAACTACCCTGACTGGTTCATCGGATGAATAATTCCTGACCGTCTTAAAGCCTAATCTTGATTTCAAGGATGCTTCACCCCAGGTATCTGCACACAAGTTTGGTCAGTAGTTTAACCTGCTTTAAATATATTTGGACAAGCACTGAGACACCTCTGTCAGAAAGGCTAAATATTTACTAAACCCCTGGTTCTTAAAATTCTCTAATAACTTTGTAACACACCTGCAAACCATTACTTGTAATTCCAGCCAGTTGTAAATCGTTACTTTTTCCAACAAAGCACAAATCTCTTCAAATCACAGTAGAACGAGCATAATTTGAACCTGTCATTGTCATCCTCGATATAAAAACTCAAGATAGGTTCTTTTTATTTCTTTGCCTAGTTCATTTATTACAGGAGTCAGCATAATTCCCGCGCTGTATGGAAAGATCAAGAAGCAAGGCTATCTGATAACAATTTATTTCAAAGCTAATATGCAGTGAGTTCTTCCAAGTTTTCTGCTTGCCCGTTCTGATTGTTCACTTTTATAAACTGTTTACCAAATGAGTTAACGGCTATGCTTTAAACTTTATCAGAAAAATTACAGCATGTATTTTAATCGGCTTACCTAAGAGCTTCTGCGTAAAAGAGGTACTCTTTCAGCTGATCAGCATAGTGTTCTTCTTCCTCTAATATATCATCAATAGAAGCTGCATACCTGGGCAAGAGAAAAAGAATACCAGGAAAACAAACTCGCCTTCCCCAAACTTGATCAATGTTTCAGAGATATTTATTTAAAAATATTTTCATAAGGCCTAAAAGCGTATTTTCTTTAAAGACAGAAGCAAATCTAATACAAAAGATTCAGTGTCCCATTTTTGAAAATAATTAATAATTGTTTTTAAAAACAAATTACTATAGTAAAATATAAATACTGCAGTGGCAAAAATGTCCTGCTTAAAAATAAGTTTTATTCTAATAGAGGAAAATATTCAAGAAGACTGGTTATAGGATTGCTAGCTAAACCATAAACAAAAACAGAACTAAGAGACTAAATTTATATTGATTTATATCACCTAGATCAAGGGGGACATATATAGAGATTAAATATTACAATATTAAATATATATTTTAAACATTTTGATATGGCCAGGAAGAGGATTGTATCTTGCCAATTAGAAATATAGTGTCTCAATTTGTTGCCAGTTGTGGTTTGTTTCCCCATTTCTTCCTTGTCTTCTAGGATAACCCTTTATGTTATATATTGTTTCACCCTGACTGAAACAATATATAACATAAAGCCTATCTTCATTTATTGTTCTTTTGATGCAACAATGGTAGAAAGATTCCAGGAGTTCCATAATTTCCTAATGGAAAATGATATTTCGTAGAAGAGTTACCAATAATGTTGACAATGCTATGGAATTATCTTCCTCAATGACCAATCAGGAAAAACAAGCCTCTGGGCATTTTTTTTTTTAAAAAACCCTCCTGCTATATAGGCCAATAATAGAGAATCTAGAAATGCCAAGTGAGCCCTATGTTCCACTCAGTTTTCTAAAAAAAAAAAAAGTCTTCTTTTAATGCCACAGTAGTCTATATTCTCCCCAAATTAAAGTATCAAATAAAATGAATATTTAAAAAAACAAATTTGCAGTTACATAACATCTGTAAAATTAGAGCAAAGCTACTGCTATCAAATAAATGGAAAACATCAGGTCTGCATTACATTATGTTTTATTCTGAAACTTTCTGGCATGGAAACTTAAAGGAAATCTTGGAACAGCACCAGCCTCTTCTATAGTTTCAAAATAATAATAAAAAAAGAAATCCCTTTAAGTCACCAGGGACTCCTTGGGCTACTTAATGCAACAGATTTTAAAACAGCCCCAACTTAAGAGCCCATGAAATATACCACAGCTCACACTGCTACTCTTCCCCCCCACCCCCCAAAAAACCCCTTAATGTGCTCATCTGGCTTCCATCAACTCTAATGCAGCCAATACTTACACATCCATGTGATGACCAGCGCTCTGAAGCCCATCCCCCATCTCTTTCTCTATTGCACTCCATTCACTAAAAGGAAAAGAGTTAAATAAGAAACAACACTGCACATTCTATTTGCTGTTTTTGGCAACACCTACCTATCGCATGTTATGTAAAATAAAATTGTAAAATTATTTCACAACATCTTTTGAGAACACAGAAAAAGTTTGCTTTGGGTTTATCTGCAGTATATAATCTAGTTTGATAATAACTTAAAATTCTAAAATGAAATAGGTACCTCTTCATTTTATTAAACAAGGGTAGGTCAGGGAAATTTGTGAATTATCAAAGCTGCTTCCAAGCTAGGATAGTAAATAGTAAAGGATGCTGCAACATCTAAAAGACCACAATTATTGACTTAGAAAATTACATTTACCATGGTAAGAGACCACCCAGTAAGAGTATCAAACTTCCATCACACTGAAGAATTATGCATATTGCATACTATCTTGGCATTTAAACCATACACACCTAGACACAACTAAAAACAACATATCTGCACAATTATATTGGTCTTGTTTGTTTTTTTAAGAATTAAATAGTTTATATCCAGAAATAATATTCTGCTACATCCCCCTTTCTGGCAGAAAAGAGAACAAACCACTTCATATGCAAAAATGTGGGATGCAATAAAATAGCTGTAAGGTGACTTAATAGCTTCTTCTGGCTTCTTTTACAGGATAGCTGGAGACTAGTGAAACTTTTTTGAAAATTAATAATTTACTGATTAAAGCATTTTAGAAACTAGATTAACTGTATAACAAGAAAAAGATGGGAAAAGATGTAATGGATAAAGAACAAAATAAACAAAGGATTTATAAGAATCATAAAAATTATTTCATTCATTAATTAAATGAATAGAATGGGGTTAATAACTAAAGTAAGTAAAAATCTAAATAGAAGTTAACAATAATGATGTCGCCAATGTTTATCATTGTTTCAAAAATTAATGCCCATTTTTCTTTTTACAGTTTTTCTCTCTTTTTTTGATTTTGTTTTTCCCTTTCCTTTACATGATTAAGAACAGGGAATCTTAAATACAAAGACAACGCAGCTGGGCTGGGGCCTTTATAAGCAGACAAATACACAATTCTTAACTTTTCCCCCCCTTTTGGTGAGTAACTGCATTTCATATTCTCAGTAACAAACTGCCAGCACAGCAAATGATCTCAAATACTGCTTTTCAGCAATTTCTACTGGCAGGAAAACAAATCCCAATTTAAGTTACATTTTTGTTTTAAATGAAAATAGCAGGCATTAGAGAGAGAAGGAGGGAGGGAGGCAATTCATGTTCCAATTAAGCCTCCCACCCAAAATAGCCTACACAAAATGGTTATCTTTGGTATACAGCCCAGGATGCAAAGCTCTCTAACCTAAGAAGCTGCCTTGGGCCTATGCTTATTGGCCATCTGATCTCTGCTAAAGGCCCCACTACGAAAAACCATTAAGAAGCTAAAGCCTTTTCTCTAGAGAAACCATTCAGGCAAAGCAGAAGCCAAACTGGCCCCATTCCATCAGTCTGTGAAAGTACAAGTTTTCCAATACTTGATGTCCTCATTTCTGATACAAAATTATGGTCCATACTGTTGTTAGAAAACACTAGGGATTTGGCAAGGAATAATATTTTGTTACCTGTTCCCAACTACTCCCTCATTTCACATCCTCTTAATCTATTGCTTTCAAATTTTGGCTTTTTATCACTTCAATCATTTTGAATGCTCATATAAAAATAAAAAGTTGGGGATAAATCCTCAAAATATAAAGGGATGATTTTTTTTCAAATAAACTGTTCTCGTCTCTTACCTGAACACTCTCCCGTAATTCCCGTGGACTTTATATACACCATATAAACGATCTGCAACTCTCTAAAAAAGTAGAAACTGTATTTAATTAAAAATATTTCTCCCATGCCAGAAAAATATCTTTAAAAACAATCAAGATTTTTGAAATTATTATCTGTTTAGACTTAGTTTAGTATTGCAGAAAACAAAAATGACTGTGTTTACACTGATGCTAAATTTTGCTTTTTCCAAAACAAAGCCTTTATTGTGGAACAAACTGTAGTTGGAATTAGACTCCTTTCTTATTAGTGTTGAGCAGAAAACCCTAAACACTTTAAACATACTGTTTAAAATTTTTATATTGCCACCTGCATAATTTTATGCGGGCACAGAGCTGCCCAGAACCATTTGTACAAGAAATAATTGGACTTGGATAAATATAATGACAACGAATGGAAGCGGACTTCCCAGTCTCTTTTCCCTTCTAAGCACACTTAAACACATTGAACCCACCATTATCTTCACTCCGTGTTTTAGTTCACCAGGTCATCTACCAGATATTATACCATGGACACTAACTTAAGCATTTATAAACATTTATAAAACGACTTATTCAGTTTTTTTAAATATACCTGTAACCATATATCCCATAGCCTCAGGTTGGAAGAGAGTAGATTTGAGATACAATTTCTATATGCAAACTGATTTTTCAGAAACATTCAGTTCTGAGGAATTTTTTTCTTCTAATATTCTGATGAGTGTTAATTTTGGTGACACAAAAAATAAGCCAGTTATGAAGTCTGGCTTGCTTTTGAGATAAATGGATTATTCTATTAATAAATAATAAAATAAATAAATAAATATTAACCTGAAGACAGTGATAGGTAACATACAGAGGAAACAGATTAGAAATGTGTTTAGATCCATGATACCACATGCAATTATTAAACCCAGAATTAGCCTTATGGCACAGAAGCAATCAATTCTACTTCCTGGACTTGAAACCATCCACATACGCTGCTAATTGATGAGTTTAAACACAATGAGTCGAAACCCAACTTCTCATGTTGACTACATCACAACATACGTCCTATCATTTCAAATTACCCACATAATTTCTTGTATGCAGAGCAAGGGCTTATTTGATTCAACCTGTTTCACGCAAGGAAACAAATGCTCCCTTGTGTTGCACATTAAGACATGCTGACTTACATTATTTTCATCAGAATCCAAAGATGAGAACACTTACAGCTCTGACTCTTAGAAGATGCGATATGACAGACTGCAGCTCATCACTGTAGTGTTTAAGTTCTGTAAATCTCCTAGAAGTACAACATGGTGCAATATATTATTAGCAATAGGGAACACAAACTACTTCTTCCCAAAGCAAGACAAAAGTCCTGAATAAAATTCTGATATCTCAGAGACAGATCCTACTCAATCCCTGGAACATATAGATGTATAGACAATCCCACTCAACCCCACAGAAGATATAGGAAAATGGGTACAACAAAAAATAATATAAATCTTGACCCCATACATCCTATTCTCAAAAGACCATATAAACAAAAAAAATCTGTTGAAAAATAGAGTTTAGGAAACACAACAAAGCTGGTCAATACAAAATAAACAACAGGCATAGGAAATACTTAAGAGGGACGTGTACTTGTTTGGGTGGCCCAGTTATCAATGTTCACTGAAAACTTGTGGCTATAAAGGGGGAGGGAAATCTTAATTCTCTCTCCAGGGTATGTTCTAGAAACAAGGGATAATGTTTATAATGTAATGTTTACATACTTCAGGTAGTATTTCAAATCAGGCTTATTTATATTTTAAGGATACAACTATCTGAGGCAATTTCAGCATCAAATGATTCTGAATATATTTTTCCATAGTTGAGTGCTGTTCCAAAATGATATAAGAAGTGGAGTTTGGTCAGACCCAGTGTCCTTTATAATCAATACAACAGAAAGCTAGTTTGGGCAAGTTTTAAGATTGCTTTCAAAGGGCATCTGCACTTGGCAAAATAAGTAAATGTTAAGTGGTAAAATATAGCCCTGATAGGCTACAACAGCTTCTTCAAATGAATGGACTCCAGAAAGAGGTGCTATTCTACTCAAACAGAAATCATAAGCTTGAGCAGGAGGTCATGAATCACAACATGAAAACCTTTCACAGATAAATCAAAAAGTGATATAACCATGGGAGTTTATTATACAGACCACTTAGGCAGGAAGAACATGTAGATGATTCTTCCTCTATCAGATGATTAAACTTTCAAACAGATACACAATAGTGACAATGGGGATGTTCAACTACCTTTTTTATGATCCTGTAATTCCTTGATTCTGGAAGAGTTGGGGTGACTAGATGGAGCTGAGCATTTACTGGCCAGATACCCTTCCTGACGCCATGTGGAGTTTGTAGCAGATGTTTTTTTCTTTGCATCTTAGGAGAGAAACATCTGCTGCTATCTAGGATTGAACTCTCAACCTTCCCAGTGGCAGGCGAGCATCCTTACTACTAGGTCACCACTCTGCTCATAAAGTTCAACTACTAGAACATTTATTAATCTAGTTCTGCCAAGCTCATACTTGTTTTGGGATACATTAGCAAAATCACTAAATCCACATTGTAGGGACTAATTGTCCACCTTTATTCTTCCTTGTTTAGACCCAATATGAAATATTGCATCTTGTCCTAGACCAGGGGTAGGGAACCTTGGCTCTTTCATGACTCATGGACTTCAACTCTCAGAATTCCTGAGACAGCACCGCTTGCCTTAGCTTAGAACCTGAGTCTTAACAGCTTAAAATGGCTGGCTCAGGAAT
>JAEANM010017427.1:0-12958 GCA_017656035.1 Myanophis thanlyinensis | reverse complement strand
CACTGTATGTGTGTGAGTGTGTGTGTTTGTGTGTTTATTGGGTTTATTCTGAGGTGAGTATAGAGTTGTAATCCAATAGTAGCGATAAATGATATTTATAAAGAATTGCAACTGGTCAAAATTATTTAAATACTTTGTGCTTACAGAGTTAGCAAGAGAACTGGATTTCACTGAAGAACAAATTCATCAAATTCGGATTGAGAATCCTAATTCCCTTCAGGATCAAAGTCATGCATTACTGAAATATTGGCTGGAAAGAGATGGAAAGCATGCTACTGGTATATTTATTTTAGCAGTTACTATGCCTCACTCCTCTTGCATTGTACATAAGAGGATGCAAGTGTCATACAAAAGTAAAGCAATATAAAGATCCTATATATACACAAGGACACTCATACGATGTATGGACTTCTGTAGATGATGATTATCTATGATCTAATCTGTCTCTAAATGTAGCTACACTGTCTACTGAGACTACAGCACTGATGAAAAGGATTTCTTTTTTCCATGTTCTCAATGATATAGAACTGTTTATATCCTAATGATACAAATTAACATGCTCATATTCTGTTTATAAGCTTTTCTTGGAGGACGTATAATAACTTGAAGGTAGTATGGTTTTAAACTAAAAAATGATTCAAGTAGAGAAGGGTAAATTTATTTTCCTATGCAATTGTCATTGTCACAACAACTGCACATGTGCCTAATTTCCAGGTAATTCTGTGAAATTATCCAGGATATTTGTATACACTCAAAAGAATAAGACAGCTCTGTGAATAGTCATGTCTCTCCTTCCTAATATGATTGCCAAACATTAGTAGTACTACTCCAATATTTTTTTTTCTGAGGGGTAGGTAATATATAGAACTCTTTCATAAAATTATCCTTTTCCTTCCTTTTTAATTTATAGTGTATTTAACTAATTTATACACTACAGTTGCCAATCTCACATTCGTGATGTGGGGCAGCTTATAAATAAAATATAAACAGTCCCAGTACTGTTATTAGCTACTTCATCCCCAAGAAATAATTTCATTTAAGCAACCAAGTAGATACTAACCAAGTTAGTATCTTTCTATTACCGTATTATGTACAAGTAATCTTCATTCAGTGACCACAGTTGGGGCTGGCAATTCTACCATATCATTAACCGAAGAGGTTGCTGAGTAAAATTGTGACTTACACTTATTATGTCACTTCAGTTTTCCTTTACAGACCTGAAAAGATTATAAATGTGAAGACGGGTCATAAAGTTACTGTTTTATCCCCCATCATAACTGCAAAACAGTCACTAAATGAGGCAGTCACAAAGCAAGGGCTACCTATATTGCTATAAACTCCCAGTTAAATACTTACTATTGGAATGAAAGAGACATTCTATTAATAGTGCAACATTTTGGGGCTGCTTTTTTCAGAAGTATGGATAACTTGTACAAAGCTATCACATGGTGATCCTTTTCATATACCTGAATAGACATTATTTAGTGGGTAATTGTTACTTGGAAGATTGTCTTTAAGGCTATTTCAGGAGGCAGTTCATATCCCTTCCCAGGAATGAAATCAATCATATGAAAGTATGATTATCAGGACAACTAGAAGGATCAAAAATAAAGAAAAATAAATAACCACTGTTTTTCAAGTGATTAGAGACACAGGCTTACACTCTACCCTCCTATTGGCTGACTTCACAACGGTTAACAAAAACTGAATAGAAGGCATTCTTCATGTGTACAAATTGTTAAAAATAAATGCTGTCTCTTCCGTAACCCAGATTCAGGTCTTACAGAGTGTCTTAAAAAAATTAATCGAATGGATATTGTTCACCTAATGGAAAGTAGTATGGAAAAATCCAGAGATCATGGTCGCACCTATGCAGAAATTGAACAGACAATGGTACTGGATCACAGTGAAGGTGAGAATATACTTACACATGCGTGATTACTATTCATTAACTGATTGTTATCAAATAATACCTATCAGCTATCACTGAGATAACTACCAGTGATTCTGTACCACGGAGAGCGTTCCATTAGTTCATATAGGAATAAATAGTGCTTTTCAGCATGGAAGTAGTGATGATCAGAAGTGAATCATCCTATACTGTATTACTGAATATTGAAAAATTAGTAGATGTGCATATTGAAATTCATGTAGATGACACTTCACCATAATAAAAAAGATCAATTGGAGAGCACCCATAAAACCCTCAATATCTTCAAAGGAATCCAGCTTACAACTCACTATCCTTCCTGGACATCCTGATCAGCAGAGACCACAATGGCAAACTAGAAACACAAGTGTACTGAGAAACCACCCATACCAATAAGTGCTTCACTAACAAAGCAATAATCCAACCTCTCACAAGAGAAGCTGCATAAGAACTTTATTTAGATAAGGACAAACTCAATGCAGCAACTAGAACAGCCGACAAAGGAAATAAAGCAGTTATACAACAGCTATACAATAAAATGAGTATCCATGCAACTTTATTGAAAAGTGCCTGAGTCCTCAAACCAATATAGCACAAATAACACAAGCCATTAAAAGCAAAGCAGTGCATACATCAAGAACATCTCAGAAACCATTAATAGACTACTACAACCACATGAAATTGGTGTAGTACACAAGCCAACTAAAGTCTTTCAAAGCATCCTAAGTAAACCAAAAAAAACCAGTATCCACAAGGTAAATAAAACAGGAATCATCTACAACACACAGTGTAATGACTGCAACAGCTACTACGTAGCACAAACAGGAAGAAGACTGCCAGAATGCATCCATGAACACCAACTAGCAGTCAGAAGACATGATGAAAACTCTTTACTTTCACAACATATGGACAAACTTAATTATAGTTTCAGTTGGAAATAGTGACCGTCTTAAACAAAACCAAGTCCAAAAACTCTTTCCAGAAGTCTGGCATTCTGATAACTAGGCCACCAATAGATATGTAACCATAAACAGTGGCTACGTACTTTGTGAAAGAGACAATAAACAAGCCAAAAACAGAACAAAAAACACCTCCCATCAACACCCAGATGGGCACAGATTAACTCCAAGATTAACATCAGCCCAACAATTAAGTTAATAACCCAATCAAGCAACTACCAAACAAGCTAACAGTAAACAACCCAACCAAAGAACTCCAAGACCACTCTCATCAACACTGATAGGGCAAGGCGCTAGAATATAAATTGAAAGCCAAATTTATTCTTTACTAGCATTGATGAGGTTACATAGCTTGGGTAATGAAACATCTGCAAGAAAACAATCAAGCTTAGTGAGCACTAAGGACCCCTCACTTCAACCTTGAGCTACAAATACTTTATTGACATTCTGGCTATATGGAGTTTTATAGATAGATTTCTTGGAAATCACTAGTAGGTTCTTATATTTGAACACATGGCATGGTTATTTATGGTTAAATGTAACAAACTTTTAATTTATGTTTTGAAACTGGTGAGTTGCTTGTTTTATGCTCTTTTAGCATGAAATCTTTGCTCCTCATCACATCGCTACAAAACTGGATCTAGATAGCAATTACTTCATTTATAAAGATGAAATTATTGTTGTTTTACTTTGCCTTCAGGGTTCTCTGCACTTCATGAAGATCTATGCAGCACAAAAGATAAAAAAGAGGAAGAATATTCCTTTTCTAAAGACAGTGAGCAATCAGATCATCCTCCCCTTGTTTCAGAAGAAGACCTTTCGCTCACTTGCTCACCCTTGCATGAAGGCACATCGAAGGCTGAGGCAGAAGTATCTGTGGTAGAACTACTACACCAAATACAGAAAGATCATGTGAAAGCTGAATTCTCAGGGAGGCCTCATGACTTGACAGAAGATTCATCTACTACACAGGAATATGTGTAAGAATTCTACAGTAGGGCGGCATATATAGTAATAGGAAATATTTATTGCATAGATAGAGATTATGTTTCATAATCAAGGGATAAAATACACATTTTGCAAGACTAAAAATCCTTCAGTTTTGTCAAGAAAAAAATCAGTGAGCTAAATAATTTCTAAAAGTTTACAGTAAAGCAAATATATGACCAATATATCATTTTAAAGTATTCTTGGACATATATATTTAAATAAAAATAGACCATTGAATTATCTACAATAATATTTTATTATCTTTTCTAAATATTTGTCATATTTCTGAGCTTTTTTTTTTAGTATGGCAGATACTGACTGGGTTAGATAATGGGTCTTTTCTTTTCCTTTTCTTTTTTTATTTTGAATGAAGCTCAATTCATAGTGAGATCAGCCAAGGGTCTCTGGATATTGAATTACTGGGTGAAATTTTCATTAAGGAGCAAACATTGCTTCCATGAGAGGAGTGTCAATCAGTAAGAGGCCAAAGATTCCCAAAATGGGTAATCCTTGTGCTTGCCTATTCCTATTCCTGGAAAGGGGCGTTGGTCCTACCTGATACGCTCCTTCTCTTCGGTGGGAGAGATGATCCATCTTACGTATGGGTTACTCTATCCTTTCGTAGATCTATGACTGAGTGGCAAATATATAAGGGCCAGTGCCGCCCCTTTTTCCCCAATTTCTACGAAGTTCCTTATAATGTTTGCCCTTGTTCCTTTCTAAATTCATCAATATCGTCCAGTTCGACCTGGATCCCTCGATCTTAGGGTGGGGATGGATCATCTCTCCCACCAAAGAGAAGAAGCGTATCAGGTAGGACCAATGCTCCTTCTCCTTCTGGTTGGGAGAGATGCTCCATCTTACGTATAGGGTGGGCTCAACCTGGAGTCCCTAGGTCGATTGTACTGCTTGTAGGACTCGCCTGCCGAATGCTGCCTCGGCTGATGCATACGAGTCCAAGTGATAATGCCGAACGAACGGTGTTGGGGAAGACCATGTTGCTGCTCTGCATACCTCCTCGATCGAGGCTTGGGCCAACCAAGCCACCAAGGCTGCTGCGCTTCTTGTGGAATGTGCCGTGATTCCGGCTGGGGCCAGTACGCCCTGTGCTTGATATGCAGCGGTAATTGCTGCTCTTAACCACCTGCCCACCATGGTGGATGAAGCTTTTCGCCCGCGGTTGCTATCTTGGAATGCAACGAGCAGCGCTTCCGTCTTCCTGAAATCTGGAGTTCTCTTAATATAGATGTCTAGGGCTCACCTAACATACAAAGTGTGCCAACCCTCTTCCCTTAGGTGTAATGGGTTTGGGATAAAATTCAGGAGAATGAGTTCCTGCATCCTATGGAACCATGAGTTGACCTTGGGAATGAATGCTGGGTCTAACCTCAGCACTACCCTATCCTCATGGAACACACAGAGGTCCTTCCTAACTGACAACGCCGCCAGTTCCGAAATTCTCCTGGCTGACATTATTGCCAACAAGAAGGCTGTCTTCCATGTCAGACGGCTTATTGGCACCGATTCCAGGGGTTCAAAGGGGTCCCTGGTGAGCGCCCTCAGCACCTGAGGCAGATCCCATGTGGGGTAACGATGCACCACTGGAGGCCTTAAATTACTGGCCCCTTTCAGGAATTTGCGAACCATCGGAAGCTGAGCTAGGCCCCCCACCCAGTGCCATCGTCTAGGACTGAGGAGATGGCCGCCACCTGCCTTCGCAGTGTGTTTGGAGCTAAACCTTTGTTGTGACTGAGTAGAAATTGGGGAAAAAGGGGCGGCACTGGCCCTTATATATTTGCCATTCAGTCATAGATCTACAAAAGGATAGAGTAACCCATACGTAAGATGGAGCATCTCTCCCAACCGGAAGGAGAAGAAACAGGTTCTCAACCTTTTCTTCACACAGACCCCTTTTAAATACCCTTTGTGACCACAGACCTCCAAGACTTAACTCAAGATTTAAATCATAAAATTTATTCGAGTCTTCATGGACCCCCTGTGATGACATTGAGGCCCTCCAGTGTTCCATGGACTACAGGTTGAGAACCACCGAGTTAGAATAAGGGCACTTATTAATACTAATCTGAATTAAATAGTCACAAAGAGACAATTGCCATGACACACATGATAGACTGGAAAGAAAACCATTAATTCTATTGCATTCTTTCTGCTGTTATTTTGTGGTGGCAATGGAACAAATGGCATGAATGAGAGCAGTGAAACTGCTGACAAGAATTCAGGAAGGTCAAATATTTTTTTAAAGGGGGAGGAAAGTTCCTCTACTCGTAATCAAAATATATCATTATGAAGTACTGGAAAGCTAGGCTGTTTTGGTTTTAACACAACTGCCTATATAAAATATTGCTAGACGCTAGTTTTTGTCTGATGAAACCCAGTTTCTTGAAACAAGTTCTAATATATTTCCAAAGAAATATGAGAACTTGAACCATATTAGATTAGTAGTCATGACTATCAGTATTGAATTCTCACTTGTATTTTCACTCAACTATAAAGGAATTTATTCCTTTCAGAACATTATGTGCTACTTTTCAAAACAAAGACAAGTGGCTTTAGAATAAATCTTATTCCTCAGAGACCAGACTAGAAAACCTAATAATTTGTTTCCTCCAATCTTTATTAACAGTATCACAACTTCTGAAGCAGATTTGACACAAGTGCTCCAAAGTGTGAAAACAGCCAGCATTGCCAGTGACAAGTCTGGAGATTCCACCGTAGGATGTGAAGATCTTGAAAGGCCGCCATTTCATACTCCAACATCTAGTGATCAAACTGATTCTCCCATTGTGAAAGAACCTGAAGACCATCATTTTCAACAAGAAGATATGTATCCAAGGAAAAACAGCCTGGTGATTGTTGAATCCACTGATGAACAGCCTGAAGAATTAGAAAGACACGAAGAAGAATTGTTAGAAAAAGTAAGTTGTAACATGAACATGATTCATGAAGTAGTGCCCTTTGAAGAATTAATGAAGAAGAAAATCTTTAATGTAATCTTATTTAATACTTGGATATGTATGTATGTATGTATGTATGTATGTATATTTGCAGCCAAATAAGAATTCATTAAAATTACATACTTTTCATACTTTAATTCCTACAAAGAATGTGTTAGGAATTAGATGGTGTGAACGAAAATGTACTTTTGTCCCATGGCAATTGAGAATTGTCCAAACTTTTCATTAAAAAGACCAGTTAAATCATTAAATAATAGAGCTGCGCATTTCCCCCCCAAACAGCTAAATACTTAGAAGCATGAATGGAATATCTGTCTTTAAATGGAAAAGCAGGTTCGTATGGATGCTTCACAAGCTATCCTTAGCCACGCACAACAATTTCACTTGCTGGAAAACAATGAAACAAACAGGCAGAAATACAGGTAGTCCTTGACTTCCAATAGTTTGTTTAGTGACCATTCGAAGTTATAGTGGCACTGAAAAAAGTAATTTATCACTGTTCTTCAAACTTATGACCATTGCAGCATTCCCAAGGTCATGTGATCAAATTCAGCTGATTGACAACTGGCTCAAATTTACAATAGTTGCAGTGTTCCAGAGTAATGCAATCACCTTTTGCAACCTTCTGACAAGCAAAGTCATTGGGGAAGCAAGGTTCACTTAACAACTGGGTTACTAACTTAAAAATTGCAGTGATTCACTTAACATCGGTGTCAAGAAAGGTTATAAAATGGGGAGAAAACTCATTTAACAAATGTCTTCCTTAGCAATGGAAATTTTGGGCTCAATTGTGGTCCTACGTTGAGGACTACCCAAGAGCACTTTTTGATGCTACCACACAAGCCCAAAAAAAGAATGGCTACTTTAACACTATAAAAAGATTTCTTTCACCAAACCACTTCTTTCAAGGATTTTGTTCAACCATAGAAAATAATTAATTTTTCCCTTGAAAACTTATAAGTTATTTATTTATTTATTTATTTATTTGATTTTTATACCGTCCCAAAGGACTTGGGGCAGTGTACAGCCGTTCAAAAACACAAAATAAATGACAATTTAAAACAAATTAAAATAAACTAATTAAAGTGGCTGATTATAATTAAAACCCAATGTAAAAATTTAAAAATTTAAAACAATTTAAAATTACAAATTTAAAAACTAATTTAGAAACTAATTTAAAACCCCCGTTAAAATTAAAATTAATTAAAAGTTATGATGTTTGGATCGACCAATATAGCAATAACCTAAATGCAACCCCATGTATAGTTCCCTGGTACTTTGAAAGTTGCTACCCTGACAACTCCATCATCATTATGAGCCGTTAAGAAACCTACCCCAAGACCCATTGCAGAAGAATCACAACAGTAAATATGTAGTGAGCAAATTTTATTTCCAGTATCTTTACCTGAGGAAACAGCTGTTTCAAAAGTGAAAAGGATTTTGAAAATATCCCAGAACTATTTAAATCAAAATTAACTGTGTTTTCTAATTGTAAAGGAATTATATCATTTTTTAAACTGGCTAAAAGACAGAAGCAAATATAGTAATTATTAATTAACTCAAACTTGCAATATAATCTAGTCCAGTGGTTCTCAACCGGTGATCCACAGACCCTGGGGGGCTGTGATTTCATGGGGTCATCGAAGGCTTGAATAAATATTACAATTTAAATCTTGAGTTAAGTTAAATTAATTCAAGATTTAAAATACCATGGCCACCAAAGGTATTTAAAAGGGGTCCGTGGCGAAGAAAAGATTGAGAACCACTGATCTAGTTCATAATTCGAAACTTGTTGAAAACTCTCATCTGTTTAGTCTAATTGGGTTGATGGAAGGTGAAGTTGGAACTATATTTGCATTATTCAACAGGTGCGCTGCTTCTGCGAAGTATAGTACTAAAAGAAAGTTGATGGCAGGCTTCTTCAGATTGTGACATCAAATGTTTAAAGAAGATTTTGAACATTCAGCCCCAAAATAGCAAGAAAGTAGTATAGCTATATTTTTCAGTGTATCTCATTCCACCAAGCATTCGTCTGGTGTTCGTTGTGTTATTAGAAAGGGGCCCAATGATTCATTCACATGTACAGTACCAGTATGACGAGAGCAATGCTTCCATGCTTCCACTAGGAGCTAGCAGAGGAATTAGGTGAGCTGGAGGTCAGCTCAGATGAGGAAGAGATGGTAACTACCAGGGTCGTTCGCCGCCGGGTAATTATTCAGGTACAGGAGTGTTGAACTATTGCACGTACCAGTGGCAGCTATGCCCTGGTTATATCTTTGAACCCCCCTCTCCCCACCTTTTTCTAAAATCCTGTTCCTGAAACACCCCCTTGGCTGACAATGCACTGATGAATTTGGCATGTTCCTGGGTGTAATGCATGTCAATCGATTAACATAAATATTTTTTCCCCGATTTCATTTGGAGGCTCAAGGAATGTCAATCCAAATGGTAGATATTTAATTTGCATTTTTGAAAGAGACTATCCCTCTGAAAGGACAATTTGATTTGCTGCTTCAGCACCACCTACTAGCCAAATTCTTTCTTGTTCCAAGTTTGCATGGTTTTTTTTTTTAAAAAAAGGATTTATTTGCAAAATTGTTGAATAGCTTCGGAGCAATTTGCTTCGGTGCTTCTTGCCTAATTTATGTTATTGTTGTTTGAGCAGTTTATTTAAAATAGCCAGTTATTTTTTTTTCTGAACTTTGTTCTTTGCTCACTAGGCTGATGATGTGCCTGAAATACCCCCAGAAGCCGTAACAGAGGAACAGTATGTGGATGAGCATGGCCATATTGTGGTGAAGAAGGTAGTCTGCTGATGGTTTATGAAGAGAATATAAAGAGCATTTTAGTACATTAATTATATTTGACCCATTTCAAGGTTTCCAGAGTTAAATTGAGGGGCTTTAGGATACCTTACTACAGGTAGTCCTCAAGTTACAACATTCATTTGGTGACCTTTTGAAGTTACATAACTGAAGTTACTGAAAAAAGTAACTTATGACCATTTATCACGTGATCAAAATTCAAAAGCTTGGCAACTGGCATGTACTTGTGATAGTTGCAGTGTCCCGGGATCACGTGATTACCTTTTACGACCTTCTAACAAGCAAAATCAATGGGAAAGTCAGATTCATTATACAATTGTGTTACTAACCTAAAAACTGCAGTGATTCACTTAACATCTGTGGCAAGAAAGGTCGTAAAATGGGACAAAACTCACTTAACAAATGTCTCACTTAGCAACAGAAATTGTGGACTCAATTCCGGTCGTATGCTGAGGACTACCTGAATATGTAACAAGGAAATCTCTAATGGAAAGGGAGGATTTAGGCTCTATGCATTTCACACCACATGAGATAAAGGAAAACATTTTATCCCAACTGTTGCACAAAAATAGAAAGTCTTTATTCATTTTAGTAGAGAACTGGGAGCAGAATAGTTGAAACTATATTTTGCAAAAATTGTGTGAGGTTGTTTTTTCTTCTTCATTTTGAAAAAACAGTTTCTGCATTTTATTTGCAAACTTTTCAGAGTGGGAGCATGTTAAAATTGTAATGTATTTAATAATATATATCATGTGATTGATATATTAAAATTGCTTTGAAATAGCATTTTGAAGATCTGTTAACTGAAATTGTGCTTCATGTTGCCTGCTAGCTAAATAGCAAATTGAGGCTTATTTGTATATGTACATGAGACAGAATACAAGGTATTTTAAAGAACAAACAGGACTGCCGTGATTTTAAATTCAACTACATGCTAACATAACTCTTGATGTACATGCCACCCTGCTAGGTCACTAGGAAAATCATCAGGCGATTCGTTTTACCAGATGGAACAGAAAAAGAAGAAGTTGTGATGCAAGGAGAACCCCAAGATCCTGTTACAGTGGAAGAGGGAGATAGTTACTCTAAAGTCATAAAGCGGGTAGTGTTGAAGAGTGAAAGTGAACAATCAGAGGTTAGATTTATTTATTTTTTCTTGCCAGGGTTTATTTATTTGAAGTGAATTTTGGAAATTGGCATTAGAATTACCCATTATAAATTATTCTGTTTATTATGTTTAATTGTAAACTTTGTTTCATAAAGTTCACTTCACATGTCTTGTTTAAACTCCCTTGGAAGATGGCTTATTCAATGAAGAATTGCAGGGCAATGCTTTAACAAGTCCAGCCTCCAGCTGCATCATTTCCCAAGAAATGAACGAATCAGTAATGTTAGCACAAGCTTTTCACAGGAAAGTAGCAAAATAATGTTTTGGGCATTATCTGATCAGCCAATGACCATGCTCCTGGAAAAAGCAATTACTGACATAAGCAATTATTCATGAAAACTCTTTCACAGGTGACCTTTTCTGAGCCAAATGTATTACCAAGTGCCTCAGAATTTCAGGCTGAACCAGTAGAAGGCCGCAAGGTCAGCAAAGTTATAAAAACTACCTTAGTGCATGGGGAGAGAATGGAAAAACATCATGGAGATTCTAGTTTAGCAGTGAATCTTCCGTCAGCCAAAGATGACTTCGAAGAGGTGAGATAATTGTATGGTTTTAGCAACCCTGTTAGAACTGCAATAGTACTAAGGGCAGAAACACATACAGAAAAATTAGAAATCGATAACTAATGAATGAAGCAAATGTGGAATTTTTATTATAGAAATGTGTTCCTATTTTTTTGTTTAGAGGAACTCAACACAACAGTTCACAAAGAACGATTTTTCCTTCTAAAAAAGATCTGGTAATATCATCTAATGGAACCCATCTTCTTTATACCGTATTTCCAGTTTGAATAAAAAGTTCCATTCTTAGATTGGATACATTTAAACATAGTATGCAAGCACATAGTTGAAGACTTTAGAAAAGAAATCTCCAGTATGAATGTACTTTTAACAATATAACTCAATTTGCAAAGTGGTATTATTTTATTTATAAATCCAAAGAATAGATTACTCAAGGTATAAGAAATATGGCTCTCCTATTTGTGTATGTGATTCCAAGGATAATCCTAGATCAAATCACTTTTACTGTCTAAGAGCCTTCTTCCTAATGAACCAAATCCCATCTGTTAGTAAGACTGGAGCTCTTTCTAATCCTTCTGGGTTCCTTCAAGAAGAAAAGACCTTGTTTTTTCACAAGAGGTCATTTGTCTCCGTCAAGAGTTCAGCTTGAGAATTTTCAGTAAAAGTAGATTCTATTGTTTTGTAACATCTTTCCAAATTTTTAGTAAGTACAAAATTTGCAAATTATGCAATTAGTACTTTTTTTCCTTATATGTTTAACTATCATTTGTCTCATCGGTTGTTCTGATATTTTAGTAGGTTAATATAATTAAGTTGTATTTGGGTCTTCTATGCTACAGTTATGCTTCCTGTTTTACTTTAGGCCCTGAATTACATAGGTAACAAAGTGAAAATTGAAGTCCCCCCATTAGTAGAGAAAGAGGTCTTGAAAGAGGATGGGTCGCTTATTAAAAGGTTTGAGCTGGCATGACACTAGCCTGTGCAGTGACCAAAGATTTAACAGACTAACTGTGAATAAATGTCAACTTACAGTCTCAGTGTCTTAAGCTTTACTTGGAAACTAACACACTTGGTGAAAGAGGGGAGATGGAACAAACAGTTGTTTTGGAAATAGCTGAATTATAATTCTGATTCTAAATTCTAAAGAAAAATTTTGCATGACATATATTTTAAATAATGTTTTGGGGAAGTTAGAGTGTCATGAAGACAGGAAAAGATCTGGACAATTAATTAATCTAAACATTTTGGCTTTAAATCCATTTACCAAAAGACCCACGTTTTGGAGAAGAGGGGCTAAACTAAAGCCGCCAGTCAATGTCCATGTCACTGAAGCTAATCACCTGGGTTTAATTATAACTTCAATGCCATTACTACTGCTATATTCATATCCACAACTATGTGGGCAGAATATATCCTATACTGCAGTGATTCCTAACCTTTTTAGCCCTAGGGACCGGTTTCATTGAAGTCGATTTTTCCAAAGATGGGGGCAGGGGACAAGGAGTGTGCAACCTAGATCCTTCAGATGCACAGTTTACAGGTTATAGGTTTGCGCCCCTATGAGAATCTAATGCCTGATGGTCTGATGTG
>JAEANM010017426.1:0-12958 GCA_017656035.1 Myanophis thanlyinensis | reverse complement strand
ATTATTTTAATTGCTTTTAATTGTATTGTTGTATTGATATTTGTTTTTTATTGGCTGTGAACCGCCCCGAGTCCTGCAGGAGAGGGGGCGGTATATAAATTAAATTAATAATAATAAATAATAAATTAATAAAATATTAATAGTGAAAAGGGGCATATTTCAGATTTCAAGCACATTACACAACATTCTAGTAGTCTGAAAAGAAAAAAGTAACAGACATGAAAACCTGCAGCATACAGTTAAGCTGGCTCAGTCAAACCAACCAGTGACCTGGGCCTCACTCTGACTCTTTGATCTTCCTACAGCCTCTCCTTCACTTTCAGACATCTGTCCTTGACAACTTTAACACAGGTGGACTTCAGCTCCTAGAATTCCCCCCCCCAGCCTGTTAAAGTCCAACTGTTTTAAAGTTGCCAAGATTGAGAAACACTGGTCCAGAGCATGAAGTCCCACTTCCTTTAATTCTTGATCAGAAAGATTTTCCCTACCATTTACGTGTTAACAGCATCTTCTTCCAGTCGTTCTTACAAATCTTGTTTCCCAATCTTTTGTTTGGCTTATGGACACTTATTCTTCTTCTTTCAGCTGTTCCCGTTAAGGGTCGCCACAGCGAATCATCTTTTTCCACCTAACTCTATCCTCAGCATCCTCTACTCTGGCCCTAATTCGTAATTATCCATTCTGGCACTTAATTGTTCCCGCTACCTAGCTCTCCCTCTACAACTGCACTGCCTATTGGCAGGGAATATTGTCCAAAATTCTGAGTAGGTTTTTCCCAAACTAAAAAGTTCACTTTTTATATCATTTCAGAGAATGATATAGCAGTATTTGTTATCTGGGGGAAAAAATCTCCCTTAAAAGTGGGAATATGAAATGGAAATCCTTTGATATCAGAGATACTCAGCCAGTGTCCTGACTGAAGATGGCTTTCTGGTCACAGTAACTACGTAAAAACCATGAGGCTTTTCTGTGCTTGATGATCAAGAGACGACTTTTCTGTACTGACACACTTGGAAGTGTAGGAGCAGAAACAGAAAAATGTGATAATCCTGGTCCAGATGGGCCTGGATCCAAATCCTAGTGCTCACTCACAATGGATGGAGGTTTACCACATCTGGATAACATCAGCCTGAGTGTATTCAGTGGTAAACATTCACCTTTCCACCCATGATTTTAGCTTGAAGTTCTTGACATTCCCTCTGCAGAGCATTGATCTGTTTGTCTTTCATCAGGAGTGCATTGGCTTGTTCTTGGAGATCTGTGGCCCGTTGGCGTGCCAGCGCTCTTTTGCACAGTCCTGCACAGGAGCTCTTCACATTTATTGGTGCATTAACCTAGAGCAATAAAAGACGGACAGTTGTCTAACAGGCCAATCTTCAGGACAAATAAATAAATGACTAAGAAGATAAGCTGACTTAAAAGTCAAACCATTGGTCTATCTGGCTCCATTCTATCTAACTTAACTAGAAACCTATTTCTAAGGCAAGGGCAGGCAATGTAAGGCCCACAAGATGTCAATGGACTGCAATTCCCATCGCACCTTACTATTGATCGTGCTGACTAAGGTTGATGGGAGTGACAGTTTATTTCTTCTCTAAGGGTTCTGGTTGGGATTTTCCTAACCACATTTGGCCACACCAGGGATTAAATTGGAATTTTCTTGCAAACAAAGCATAATTCCTACAGATTCTTCCATACAAAAGTGACAACACATTTGGGGAATGACCATTAATAAACTGCAAAGAATATGTGGGTATATGCATGTAGAAGGTGAAAGATGAGAACTCAAAATCAATCATTAATTATCATAGTTGAGCAAGAGATCAGAATTCTAGTCTCTGTAGGCTAGTTATAACAGACTTCATGTAGGGCTTCAAAATACTGATAGTCAAGAAAAAAGTACTCATCACTTTTGAAAAAAAGTTTGCTTTTTAATACTGAAAAGAGTGTAGTCAACTGTGACTTTGACTGTCTTTCTGGAGTGCCAAACCTAACAATATGGGCAGCTTGACTGGGCTTGTCTGCCACCCAGGGTTGGCTCACTTACCACTCTGAGGTTGGCCTCTTGCAGCTTCCTGGCTCTCTCCTCCAGTCGTTTCGCAATGACCGCCAGCTCTGCATTCTTCTTCTTCAAATGCCTCACCTTCTCCTGAGTCTCTGGGAAGCAGGTCTTACGCTGGGAAACAGAAAACAAGAGAAAATATTTGAACGGCCTTTTTGACCCAGTTTTACTTTTTACTTTTACTTTTACTTTTGGAGAGGAATCCATTTTGGGAAAACAAGTTAATGTTACTTAAGTCAGAACATGAGTCATAACCTGAGATGAAGGCGATATAATTGGATAGAAAGCAACTTGGATGATGTGTTTTAGGTTAAAGTTTAAAATCTCCCAGCTGTTTATGAAGCTTAAAGCAACTTCAGAAATTCCACTCCAGATTTTTTATTTATTAAATTTCTACACTGCCAATCCCACCTAAGTGACTGCGTGGTTTACAACAACATAATAAAACAATACAAACACGAGTAAAAGCTCAGATTAAAAACAGAATTAAGAACAAGGTTAATACCTGCAAGGTAAAAGAATTAAGAACAAGGTTAATACCTGCAAGGTAAAAGTGAAATTCAAAAGGCTAAAAAGGTGACAAGGCAGGAGGAATATTTTCAAGCCATCAGCCATCCCCAAGGTCATATCTTAGATCCCATGCTAATTGGCAGAGCCAGGCCTTTATACTCCAGCCAGAAGAGTGGGGGTGCACCTCACCTCTGAGAGTAAGATGTTCAAAAGGTGGGGGGAGCAACAGCACAGAAGGCCCTTTTGCTAGACCCTGCCAGCTGAAATTCCTTGACTGGTGGGATATGCAGAATATCCTCCCTGCTTGGCCATGTGGGATGGGCCAATGTAATTGGGATGAGACAGATCTTCATGCATCTTCAGATTGCTGTCAGTTGATCAAGGAGCTGGGCATTTGCTCAATCTGGAGTATGGTCACCACAAGAACAGATTGGCTGTTCCTATGCTTCTTGTCCTTCCCATCTAAGCAGGAAAGTCAAGCCTTATTGGCTTGCTTCTGCCTAGACTGGTCTACCAGAGCCTACCTTCTTCTTTTAGGGATCGTTCCCTCCTCAATTGTCCCTATATCCTGCCTTTGTTTTTCAGGTTATATACATGGATTTCTACACCCCTCACCTCTATCATTTTCTCACATTTTCTCCTTTGATATTCATAGAGACCCTTTCCTTTTTTTTCTTGATGGTATCTTCTGAACAATGGGAATAGCACTTAGACTTATATACCATTTCACAGTGGTTTACAGCCCTCTCATAAGTGATTTTACAGAGTCAGCATATTGCTCCCAACAATCTGGGTCCTCATTTTACCCATCTCAGAAAGATAGAAAGCTGAGTCAACCTTGAGCTGGTGAGACTTGAATTGCCAACCTGCTGGCAGCCAGCAGTCAGCAGAAGTAGCCTGCAATACTGCATTCTAACCACTGCACCACCATGGCTTTTGAGGCTATACATCTGGGTAGGGAATGGGAAAACAAGGTACCATGCTTCACCTCGCCTGAACAGAAACTGAAAGGGTTAACACCAGGAGATGCACAGATATAAAGGTTGAATGGAGCATGAGCTTCTAGAGTGGACGATGGTTCATTTATTTAATAGGTCATTTTGGATCAACTGCAAGTTTATTAACAATAAACAAACCAACAGCTGACCAGCAGAAAACACTATCGTCTGACAGCCTAGTTTGAAATGGGTAGCAACTAATCGCTGGAAGGGAAAAAGGCATGTCAGGCACTGCAGCCAATAAGAGCTGGAACTGCTACTACACATGAACAAAGCAGTGGAGACCATCTACTCTGAAGGGCTTAAGACATCTCAGGTAAAATGCAGCAGTTTTGAATTGCAACTGGAAAACACCTAAGTGGGATGCAACTTGCAATAGACTGAGACAATTCTCAGAATTGTCCGTGATGGAGGATGACGTTATGTATTCCTGCCTTCAGAAAGCAGTGAGTGGCCGATACTGGTACCCAAAGGGTCACAAAAATTCCTGAAAAAGTAGTAAGCACAAAAACTGAAGAAGAGTTCTCTGTGGGCAGGATTTATTTCAGTGTCTAAGATCTCTCTGGAGAAAAATTTCAAGTCAAAGCTGACAACATCAGCCTTGTCCATTGTATTGACCTCCAGATATGTGGGATTGCAACTGCCATCTACCCCAGTTGCTGTAGAGACATCTAGAGGGGCATCAGGTTAGAGAAATATTGCACCAGGTAGAGCGGGCATGTAGAATCTAAGGCCCCAAGGCCTCATGTGCTCACCTTAAGCCTTAGGACCCTTCCAAAAAATACTGCTTAATTAATTGTATTAATTTAAAAAGAATGTCCTTGTTGCAGTGGCCTCATCCATTTCTTCATCCTGGCCCCATCTATATTTTACAGCCTGGTTCTCATCATTTCAATCAGCAGATGGGTCCAGCCCTCCAGCCTCAACAGCCTGGCTTAAGATAAGACAATCCAAAGTTCATCAACCTCTTAAGGCAATACTTTCACAATGTTTTTAAGATTGATGGAAAAACGGGAGAAAGATCTGAACCAAGCAGCCAGCAAGGAATTCTAACTGCAATTATAAAGCTGTGGAAATCTTGCCCTTTCACTCAGTGGAACTTTGGCAGGACAAAAGCTTGCTAAGTACTACCCTGTTTTAATTAGCAAAAGTGGAGCATGGCTTAGATATTCTATTTCAAGTGCCAAAACACTTTGTTCAGCCCTGTGCTGAAAGCATTGGTCTGCTGCATCATTTGGAACTAAGAGTTTCAAGCACCCTTTTTTTTAATTCCCTCAAATGTCATTGCAAAGGAACATCTTCGAAATTAAATAAACCATCCTCGCTGCCCAGTATAGTAACTCAGGGTTGTCAATTACAGATCTGCAGATGGTGTTGCACTTCAATTTCCATTTGCATCAGCCTTGGCTAATGATCAAGGTTGATAAGAATTAAAGACCAACAACATCTAAAGAGCCATAGACTGGTCAATCTTTCTTGACTAAACAATATTTGGGTATAGTGTATTCAGCTCTTACATGCCCCTTACCAGCAGACTGTTTTCCTTCTTCAGGCTGGCACAGCGCATCTGCAACTCCTCTAGGGCTGTCAGAAGTACTTGGTTTTGACGCAGAAGACAAGGATAACTCACACCATACTGTAAAGCAGAAGGAGGAGTTAAAGAAAACACAGAAAAAGGAGGAAAGGGGGAGGATATTACTAGTGATAGCTCATTCTTTACTAATAATACCATTAATTCCAAAGATTCCAGGAAGATTGTGTTATTCCGCTTTTGTTTAGAGGTGTTAGCAACAGCTCCTAACATTTATATACTCAAACACCCATTCATCTTGACTGGACTAGGATGGAGAGGGCTATGCTTACAAGGTGTGCAGAATGGAACCAAATTCTTAATAGTTATTATGGGAAAATAACAACATACACCACTATGTCAATGTCATCCTGGTGGATTTTCTCTTTTAGAGAATGCTGACTGCTATGAGGAAATGTGTGTGGTGCTTCCCTTTCTAAGGGATACAATCTTCATAGGAGTAAGGATAGCTTCCCTGGGAAGGATTTTGCTCAGAATAAAAAAAAATATTTGATCAAGGCTTCTTGCCAGAATCATTATACAGGATAAAGGGAGCCCCTCTCTGATGGAGATGGAGGTACTCAAGAAGAGTGAAATAAAACAAATAAGAAAATATAGATGATGATGGTGATGAAATCTTATGATATGGAATCCTAAGATGCTTTCTTTCAACATTTTTAACCTGGTTATCCCTAATCTATTGAATGACAAACCAAAGAATCAGGAAAAATTATCACAAAAGGCTAAGCCAAAAATAGTCTAAAGAAAATTAACTCTGAACAGCATTTAGGCAGTCTTCCATCTGCTGGTTTTCTAACTGACCTGGTTAGATGGGTTGTTTGAACAAGTCATTGTGGCAGAGATAGCGATCTAGCTTAATATTAGATAAAACTCCTAATAGCCACAATAGTTTGTCATCTGAGCCCATAGCCCAAAGAGATAGTGGAACTCCTTTCAGATGATGTGCCCAAGCACAGATTTAACAGCCCATCTGTCTAGGATGCTTTAATTTGGAGATTTGTACACAGCAGAGGACTTAAATAGCCCCTTACAATTCTATGGTTGACAGAACATATTCAGTAGGCCCATTAGATTGGGTGAACCCAATAACACGGTCAAGGATGTTGTGTGAATGCAAGCTAGGCTTTCATATATAGGTATCATCTCTCAGTAGCAGCTATGTGCAGTGAAAAATCCAATTCTGGCGAATACTGTCTCCCTTGCTCTTGATTTTCCACATAGTTATATTATAACTGGTTATCATGTCTTTGGAGTAATAGACAAATCCTTTTTCAGAAACATTATTCAAATATCCTCTGGCCTTTTCTTCCTGTCTGTTTGTTTAGGGAAAGGGGGATTTGAGAACTTTTGGCTCTCTCCCAAAGCAACAGTAGTTAATCTAGCTGCATCTCCACGCTTCTGAGGCTTCACTGATGATGGCAGATGCACTGAAGCTACGCAATAACTTCCAGGCATCTACTAAATATATTCCCACAGAGCTTTTTGTCCTTCCTTCCCAGTCTTACAGCTGCAGGGCTCAGTAAATAAAACAGATATAAAAATCAAAGGCGAAAAAATAAAAATAAAAATCTTAGATGTGTTCTTCTTAATACTGTAAAGGGTGCTAGATCTCCCCAATGTGGAAGAATCATATTTTAAAACTTGCTGTTATATAAAGCAAGCCTTTGAGGCATGTGCTGAGTGTCTTTCCCTAAGAAATAGCAACCCCATGCCAGTCTTTTAGAAGAAAGCAGCAGCCATCCCCACACTGACTTCACTAGATCCCATTCCCATGTCCATGCTTGAGCACAAGATACTGTATGCATGAAATGTTAGAAAACTCAGAGTAACAGCATTTTTCCATCATTTTTGGAAGTATAAATGAAGCAAAATTTACTCAGTCTATTGCCTACGGGGATGTAGGACTTTACCTCTTGTAATGCCCCAGCAAGCAGGCTAAGGAGATTGACAGCTGTCCAATTTAGAGGAGCTAGCTCTTAAATGGGATGTTGCACCACCACTCTTATCCGTGGAGTGTATTCATACAACAGGTCACTCCTACCAGTGCATGCCAACCTTCCTCATTTATCAGTCTGAAAACTCAAATCCAGGAAGCCCCCACTGGCACTTGTACAACATCTGCCCAAAAACTTTAGCATCAATTCCCAATGGAAAGCCAAATGGGTCGCTAAACATGCAGTTATAGGAAGACATATAAACGACCCCACAAAAATGCCTATGGAGCTTCTCAGTCATCCAGGTCATGGTTGTCCCAAAGGTGCTTTTTCAGGAGGCAACTGGACTTTCTGGTTTCTCTTTGAAGATGTTTTGCTTCTCATCCAAAAAGCTTCTTCAGCAGAGCTGAAGCGAAACGTCTTCAAAGAAAAACCAGGAAGTCCAGTTGCCTCTTGAAAAAGCACATTTGAGACCCCACAAAAAAGTTGCCAGGCTTTAAACCACCATGTGAGCAATGGACAATCTGAATAGGATTTGTATCTCACATGGTATGTGTCAGGACTCTCTGTATAAATGAGACATAACATCCTCCCCTCATTGTGATTGCTGGGTGCCAAACTGTAGATCACATTGTGACCAGCTGTAAACTGAAGGCATAAACCGGTTCAGTATCTGACTTTTTTTAATATAAACAACGCTGCGCTTCAATGGTTAGCTGGCCTAGACATTGATATTTGAACATAGATCTTTTTGACATTTATATTTTATTGGGTTCTACTAATCTAGTTGAAATGTTAATTTATACTGCTAGTCCATGAATGATATGCCATACGCTAAATAAATAATAACCAAGTCAGATCAAGACTTAGCAAGTGTATTCTCAGAGCATTCTAAGCTTGCTTGTCACTAATCAGCTAGTTTTATTTATAGCCTAGCATCTTATGGAAGCCCAGCCAACATATTAAGTTATGATTCCATATATTATGAAAGTGCATTAATTAATTCAATGGCCAGTTTATGCTTGTTGTGTAAACAGAACTATAATATTCATTGTGTGCAAACATTTGACATGTATGACTTTTATTCTTTCAGTAGGAGGCATAGAGTGAGTAAAGAAAAGAAGCATTTAGGCTAAGGATACATGTGGGGTAAAAGGTACACGTAAGCTTCTTGGAGGTCAGAAGCAGCCCTCAGGCTCTGGGTTGTGCTCCTTTGCCCTAGGCAATCTCTCTGTGATTCAGCAGCATACCAAATACTATCATTTTGCAGCCTAGCAGGAATTACCCCTTGCAAAATCTTTGAAGAAATCAGATATAATTACATTCATGCCATTCCAGCAAAGCGTGGTGCGTTTCAGGCAGCCAGTTGCATTTTCAGTCCTCCCTTAGCCACCTGTCTGGTTTGAATTCTTTTTGTATGAGCAACGAATGTTCCCTTTAGATCGACAAGGACTTTAAAAAACTGCTATGCATTCAAGGTTGAATCTCACAGAATGAGAAGTAATTGGCTTCTCTGAGAGGATAGGACATTTGATTCTGGAAAGTGGTGACATCCCAAAGAGAATGAATCAAGCTGACATGTTAAGACTACAAATCTGGGGCACAGAGCGGAGGAGCCTCCTTTACTGTATGGTGGATCAGTGCAGGATGCAAACGATGATGAATTCTACATCCTTCACCCTTGCCTTCAGATTTATGGGGAGTTGCTACTCCTTGAGATAAGCCTGGGACCCACAAGATTTCTCTACCTGCTCCATGAGGTCTCCCCATCTAACTCCTCACCTGGGATCTGGGATTCTAAAACATTTCCCCAAGTCTTTCCTTTTTTTCCATCTCTGCACCAATATGCTAATGTCTTTAAGCACTCCATTCCTGAGGCTTCAATCTCATCTCCCCTTTGCTATTGAGTTGGGACCGTCCCTCACTATTGGCATGCAGCCTCCAATATATATGTCTGGGAAACTGCGAGGGAAAACAGATTGTCCAGTCCTGTATCAATCTGTGGAATCAATAATCACAAATTGCTGTACTGATCAAATGATACTATATTGTAAAAAGATGATTAGATATTGTAAGAGAAGACATATATCAACGGATATTGAGTTGGACCACAGGCTCACTCCCACATTAAAGATATTTAAGTTTCTCTCTTCTACATAAATCAAAAACAGAGGCATGATATTAAGGAGAGACTATAGTTCAATAATATTTACTCATATGAAGAGTCTTACTGGATCGATTCCAAGTTCTGCTGGTTTGGGATCTGGAATTGCCCCAAAGCAAGAAAACTATGAAAGCAACAAATGGGCATCTCACATGCTTTCAGATGTGTAAGTCCCAGTCAAGGTTTGGCCATAGTAGCTGAGTTTAGTTTCAATACATATTTTGTAAGAGCAATATTCATTGTTTTTCTCTTGGCATCACTGGCTGCTCACACTCCAAGCAATATTGGATTTTTATTGGGAAGGGTAAGCCTATTGAAATCATAGAATAATCAAACATCAGTTTGGACATTGGAGATCATCCAGTACAACTTTTTACGGGGGGCAGGAATCCACTACTATTGAATTCCTCCAGATGACCATCCAACCTCTGTTTAAGCCAGTGTTTCTCAACCTCAGCAGCTTCAAGGTTGAAAAGCACTGGTTTAAACACTCCAGGGGTGGATTCATATCCATAGATTGTTCTTCCAAAGGCTGAAAGGCTGACTCACTATTTTTCATTATTGAGATCATCAACAAGGTAGTCATTAAGTATCTGAACATCTCATTAGTGAAATTATTAGGCTCAACTTCCTTTTGTCCTCATTGCATAAGATCATATTGAATACACAGGCGGCACATACACAGGCTGATTTGGTTATTGGAACAATGCTTTTTTCTGGGTTTATCTAATATAGATATAATTTTTAGAACAACATTGCTTTGCACTTTATCTTTGACAAGGAGGTGGCTATGTAATTCCAGTGTGGAAGCACAGAATCTAGCACAATGGGGGATTTGGAAGATCGTTGTTATAACTGTGGATGTTATTCTGCTCCCTTTTTGGCGGTGCCTTTCCTGCTACCAAGTCAATACAGATTTTGTAGCACAAGGAACTGAGTACAGTTTAAATGGCAAAGACATAAACAAGAGCAATCAATATGAGAAAAATATGGCACTCAACCACTGCTTTTGAACTCCAAAGCCACGTGGTTGATCACAAGAAAGAGTAGTTGACCATCTTCAACTTTATTGCATACTTAGTACCCATGATAGTTGAAAATAGATTCTCTACATTCAAAAATGGTCCATCTAAAGACAAAGGGAACATCTTAAAAATAAGTTGCTATTTCACTGTCCAGTTTTTTCAGTACTCCTATTAATCCTCTTTCTTCTATCAGGAAACAATTAAGAGAGCCAGTTTGGTCTCATGGTGAAGACACCAGGCTAGAAACCTGTGAGCCTGTGAGGTCCAGTCCTGTCTTAGGCATGCAACCTCACCTGGATGACTTTGGGTCAGTCACTCTCTCATGCCAACCCACCTCACAGGGTTGGTGTTGCGAAGAAAACAGAAGGAGAAAAGAGTATTAGATATGTTTTCCGCCTTCTTCTTCTGCCATATCTGTCACTGGACGTTGACGATCATGTTGGCGATCCTATTTTTATCAACAGCCGCAAGAAAAAGTGCTGTTCAGTTTTGTCCAAACCAGTCCCTTAGATTTTGAAGCCATAATGTTCTTTTCTGCCTAACCTTGTTTGCCTTCAATCTTTCCTTGGAGGATTAAGTGAAGTATGTCGTATTTTTCTGGGTGTCCCATCACATGTTGAAAGTATTCTATTTTATATTGATATAATAATCAATAATATTGATTATTGTCTCCTAGTATGATTTGACTGTTTATTTGTACCCCATGACTATCATTAAGTGTTGTATCTTATGATTCCCGCTGTATGTACCATTTCCTTTAATGTACACTGAGAGCTTATGCACCGGAGACAAATTCCTTGTGTGTCCAATCACACTTGGCCAATCAATAAATAATTCTATTCTATTCTATTTATGGTTTTGATTACTTCCCTTGGCTTTCCCAGGTGACTTATCACCTCCTCATTTCTGATTTTGTTAACCCAACTTATATGTAACCGCCACCTGTAAATCCACATTTCAAGTGCTTCTAGTTTTCTGCCTTAAATTATTTATAAAAACAATAAAGGCGGGGTTAAAAAATACCTTAAGTTTTAAGGGCACAGTGATACACAGCACATGTTCACAACTTGGGCTTCTCCCAAAACTTGGTATGATCCTGATAACTCCATCCAAAATTGCCAATGATTCATACTTTGACAAGAAAAAGCAGTAAACATTTGCAGAGCATTTTATCTTTTAAATTATTAAGCTTAAATTTTATCGACCTAGCTTTTGTCCTGATCTCTTTCTGAACTGACCTAGGAAGAAGGAGGACAAAAGTCTTGCCCCATCATGTTTTTCTCAAGATGGGACACTCCATCAAAGCTGATCCACGATCAAGATGCTCTGTTCAATTTGGTCCATCCAATGATTTGACTGCAGCAACCTGATTTATGTTCTAGTGCTCAAACCCTTCCTTTGTTTGTGGCACATATTTGCAGGCTTGAGTGGGCAACATCACACTTGAACCAGATCAGATAAACACCCAGCAACACCATCCATTAAAAATGTGAAACTCAGTTACTTGGAAACTTGGTTTGGTTTTGTGGCTTGGTGGTTTGTTCACATGTAGAAAATGGGAGATTTCAACATCTAGCTTAAACATGTTGTGTAAATAACCCTAAATAGCCCTAATCATCTTGCCATATTCTCCCAGGCTGTTCACACAACATGCTAACACAATAGCTGGGTCTCCATAACATGCTGAACTACAAATTACATTTTAACTTAGCCACCTAGATTGCAAAAATCAAGCCATAACTTCAAAACAGAAGCTGCCTTGGATTTTACAATTCTTCCCATCACTTTTCCCCTTTTTGTTCTTTTCAACCAGAAAACAAAGCATTTAAGACGAAAAAGCAAAACTCTCTTAGTTCAACCCACCTCATAGGGTTGTGGGGAAAGTAGAAGGAGGAAGGAGCATTACATATGTTCACCAACTTATTATAAAATTAATACAGCTGGGATGAAAGTGATGAGCCAGTCTGGTCTAGTCATTAAAGCACCAGGCTAGAAAGTGGAAGACCGCGAGTTCAAATCCTATCTTAGCAATGAAAGCCAATTGGGTGACCTTAACCTCTTTTAGCCCAATTCATCACACAGGATTGTTGTTGAGGTGGGGAAAATAAGAGGAAGGTATGTTGGATGTGTTCGCTGCCTATTATAAATAACTTGAGTTATTTATAAAATTAATAAAGGTGGGGTTCAAATAACTAAATAAATTAAAAAACAAATATCAAAAGAAGCAATTTTAAAAATCTGCAGAAAGCATTCTAATCTGAAAAGTTGGACCTTTCAAAAGCAGAGTTGAGAAACCAAAATGGAAAGGAAGTTGATCTGACCCACACCCATGGATACAACCACAATGCCACCATCTCCTTTAGCATCCAATGAACAGCTCTTCACTGCACTCCTAATCCCAACAAGCAGCTTTTCACTGCAGAAACATCTCCCATTGTAGCATCTATGGATTCAAAGGAAGTTTCTCTAAAACCTGTTCAAAGGGAGACTAGGATGCACCTGTAAGAACAGGATGTCTGTTGCCCTCGAGCAGCACTAAGTATCTCTTTCATTCCTTCTCTCCTTCTGGGCTGCTAAAAAAAAGTGACTTCTTAGCTTGGAAACAAATTTTGATCTCTCATTGAAGCCAGAATATACAATATAGTGAAAAACTGAAATCCAGATTATTTTATTT
>JAEANM010017425.1:0-12958 GCA_017656035.1 Myanophis thanlyinensis | reverse complement strand
AATAAATAAAAATAAAATCTAGAGTCAAAACAAGACTCTGGCATAAAAGAGAGATATTTTGTGCCTGTTTCCTTTCTGTAAAAGGAAGGAGAGAAATTACTCAATCACGGTGATACCTACAGCAGTTTCTCTATGCTTCAAGAATTCTCCTGTACCACATGATCTTTCTTGGATGTCCCCACTCCAAGCCTGCAATATGAAAGATGTTTCTACCAAGCTTTGTTCTTGTCCTTTCCACAACACATTTCCCATCAGTTTCTTACACCAACTGCAATACCTTAAAATTATAAAACTTCTACAATCTTTCCTCCAATTTATAACTACCATTTCCTTGTGGAGTGCTTCCGTCACTCAGGTCTTTTTCTGTCAGTTTTATAGGATTCCATGTTTCTATATTGTTTAAAGCCTCAGTCAGTGACATTATTTTCAAAAATATTTCTGGGCAAGTCAGGAAGTGAGTCCATCTATCCAGAAAAGAGACAAAGCTGAGTGAAGATGTCAGGAAACAACTTCATCAGTCTGTCTCCTGGTGCTTTATAGGGCACCAAGCCATGGTGGCAGCTATGGTGTCCATACCATTTGCACCAAACTCTCTCTCTGTCCACTGACTAAAAAAGATTCTGGTGTAGACAACAGTGGTAGATCCATCTGTAGTGTCCCTCACAGTAGTGCAAAGTAGCCTCACGTACTGCATTCAAAAATTTCTCACAACAGAAAGGAACAGGTATTTGTTCAAATGAAAAGAGGCCCAAACACATGCACAGAGCCACTGGTACCCGTGAAGGTGTCCTGTGTATCATGATGTCATCTCACCAAAGTTTGCTTCATTGTTATAATGATGTAATGCCATGTGAGACATCAAGCGGTGCTCCGTCTAGACACCCACCATGAAGAATCATGCTATGGAAATGGAGAAGAAAATGCACAACCCTGGGCAGCTGTAGGAGCTTCCACCTAGAAGGTGTGTCCAACTTTTTGCGGCAGGAGCATTGTCCATGCCTTTGCCTGGCATGGAAGACCGTGTGGTCCCCCAAAGGGAATGTCACCAGATGAAAGAAGCAGGCAGAACCAAGAGAAAGTCAGAATTTAGTTTGCATTTAAATGCACGTTATGGTTCTTGAAATATTCCAATGATTTCTCCCTCCCATTGCATTACCAATTGCAACTCTAGTACCATTTTCAGAAAGGCCACACCCAAAAGCCTCTGCATATGAGTGCATGTGTGTGCATGTGTGTGTCAGATAAAGTGTGCCTCCAACCCAAAGGCACTTAAGCAGAGTGGAAAGAAGAGCTGAGTCAGCTGCAGAAGAGACGGGGGGGGGGGACTCCAGAAAGAGGGGGAGCCGCACTGCCCTTTTCCTTCAGCCTCAGCTCAATGTGCCCAGGTGGAAGCCGCCTGTGCTTTGCTGGCATTGATGTCTTCTGCTGCTGGCACAGGGACAGCCAGCCAGAGCGCTAACAGGCTGCATTACAGAGACCTGTTCAACTGGTCCTGCAGCCAGAGGAGACCAACTGTGTCGTGCCAAGGAATCCTTGGGGAAAGCCGTTTTTCTGAAACTCGCCCCTCCGAGTGCAGCAGTCCCAGGCACTCCCTAATCCAGAGCAGACACATGCTTTTTCGGATACAAAATTAGCAGCAGCTGCTGCCACCTTCAGCAATAAAACTGCAGCTGGGTTTGGGTTGGGTGGGCACCACCCTTCTGAGCCCAGAGGTCCTCCGACCGGAGGGAGGGCTGAGCTCTTGGGGGGCTGAGACCCAGCACTGGCTTCAGGCAGATGAGGCCGGGGCAGGCGGTCCGTGGCCATGACGACTTCGGCTGTGCTGGGCAAGCCTGCAGCAGCCTTGTCTGGAATGAGTTTTGAGAGGGGCAACTCCGGGGGTCTCAGCGTCTGTCAAGATGCCCCAGCTGATGGTTTGACACTGACTGGTGTCTTCTGGTGGGATCCAATATATCCACAGCCTTTGGACTGTCTGTAAACACGTGCGGGTTACGTTTGCTGCCTTGAGTAATTTTAAAAATAATAAAGGCACTATATAAATAAATACATTTTTAAAAAACAAATGTGTTTTTATCTGCTCTTTTAAATGTTAGACTTTCGAAAGTTTTTGCTGGGGTTCACGAACTGCAGCCTTGTGGCGGAATACTTTCTCGCTCTTTCTCAAGACAGCCAAAAGGCCAGAGGGGCAACCTCTGCAGAAACGCCTGGCTTCCCTCCCTCCCTCTTTCCAAGCCCCCCACCCACCCACGGACAGCAACCCTCCAGCCAGCCAGCCTTCAGAAAGGGCTCCTCTCTTGCATAGAAGCTTCCTGAGTCAACGGCCCACGGTGCAAACATAATCACAGTAGTAGCAGCTCTATTTCCATAATTTCTAGCAAAAACCACCTGTTGGACCCCAGAAGCATTGCTGAGGGCAGAAGAGACTAGCATGATAACTTGCACGCACACAAGCAGCTCTGTGGGACAGGCTTCCTTTTCAGGGAGCACAATCTCTGGCAGTCCAGTGTGGGGAGCTCCAGCCATAACAGGCAGAGAAAATCAAGTGTAATGAGTGTCTTTGTAAGAGAGAGCATGTTATGGTCCAGTCGGACAGGCCGTGTGAGATATCAGTGTCTAGAAATGAGAAGTTCAAAGAACCGTGTGGGGAAGTTTCTTGAAAATGACACCGAGAAGGGGGAGTGGGGCTGCTTTTGAAGGTTAGCACTGGGCAAATCATGGAAGCATCTGGGACCCAACATCCGAGAGGAGAGCAGAGGTGAAATTCAGCCGCTTCTACAGAACCGGTTATAAGAAGAAATCTCCTTTTATTTCTTTCCCCACTTTGCAGGGTTAATCCTGTAAATAAGGCAGTTGTTTCTAGCCTCATCTTTATTGCCTTGCTCACAGAAACTGCCTCTCCCCTTATTACATGGTAACTTTGATGAAGTTTAATTCTGTGCTCGGGGATGTTTAATCCTGTGGCTGCACCAACAGAACCGGTAGTAAAAAAAACTGAATTTCACCACTGTCCGAGAGGTTAACACTGGAAGAACTTAAAAGTTAACTTTAGGATGATTGCTTTACTCGACTTAAAAAATCATCTTCCTGTTTCATCTGTAATAGCTTTAAAAATGCATGTTTTTGTTCTGATAGTCTAAAATAGGAACCCAAATAAATTCAAACAATCACTGTGAAGACTGCCCGTACTGTGACAGGAGGCTGAAGCATGAATGTTTCCAATTTCATAAACTTTTCATTACTTTGTTTATTAACACTTTAGATAGAACGAGGCAAGTTCTATTTCCAGCAGAAACCCTCCTAACCAGGGGGGCAGCCCACCCATTTCTTTAAGGAGGGTCCTGAATGCCCGTGAGGACTACAATGCCACACTGCAGGTGCTGCGCTTTGCCAGGTGGAGTCAGTCCGGGATGAGCACTGCCACCCGTGCAATGGACAGGTGAGGCCCTTCCACCTGGAAGCCAACAGGATGGGAAAGTAGGAGAGCCAGCCACGGATAGCAACCTTCAGAGCTCAGCCAGCCAGCCCTGAGCTGCCTGGACTGTCCCCTGGACCGGCTCCTCCGTCCATCTGCACTGAAGCCTGGAGGAAGTGACCCCGGGCCCTTTCAGCACCCGCTCCCCGCAAGAGGGGGGGGGAGCTGCAGAAAGGGTATTCCTGGAAAGGGCCCTGGTCAACATGCAGCATTTCAGCCCGTGGAAAAAGAGCCACACCACAGCCAGCCAGGGGCAGAGAAAAACTCTTAGGGTCATCCAATTATTCCTTGTGCCGACCCGGCCAAAAGTCAGGCATTTTAAAGGCCTTGGTTGGTTACCAAGAAGAAGAAATATCTCATTTAAATGTGTATGCTATCTTTTGGAAAACAGAATAAAAACTAGATGTAACTAAGGCTGTTGGGCCTTCTGATTAAGCAGGCAGGCTAGAACACAGGGGCCTGTGGGTACAAGTCCTGTCTTAGGCTTGAAGCCAGCTGGGTAGCTTCACTGGGCCAGCCACTGTCTCTCAGCCCTAGTAAGGAGGCAGTGGCAAACCACTTCCAAAAACCTTTGCCAAGAGAACCGCAGGGGCTGGTCCAGGCAGTCATCAAACACTGATCTAAGGGACACACAAAAAAATGCTATTTCCAGAACTAGAAGAGCAGGAAACCCCAGTGGGAAGGAAATGCAGAGACACACAGAGCAGCTAACAGTTCAATGGCTTCACCTTTTCCAGGTACACTCAGGGCTAACGTAGAAAATGATAAAATTGACTTTTAAATTTTTATAGCAGTTACTGAGGAGAGGGAGGGCGGGGAGAGTTTTCTCCATACAGAGATCTTAGCATTTCACATCAAGAATGATTCTAAAAAAGACAAGACACCTAGAGTTGGCCTTCAGCCTTTTAACAATTTTTGATGCAGGCCTCCAGGGACTCGGAAGCTTTCGGAGATGCTCAATAGAGAATTCGAGACAAGCTCCATCTTTACCCCCTTATTTCTCCCAGAGGATCCTGTGCCCAGATCCCAGCGCCCTCGCCATTCGTCTCCTGCCCAGTTCTGTCCCTCTTCGGGCTCCTGGCCGGGAGGGGGGCGTGTGGGACCACGTGCTCCCCCCAGCTTCTGCAGAGAGCAAAAAGGGGCCACCCAGCTAAGCTCCCCATCTTCACCGGCAGACTGATGGAAGAGCTGTGGCCGGGAGCTGCCTGTGCTCCAGGAGGAGCAGCTGCAGCCTCTCGAAGGGCTCCCCTTTGCAGAGGTTGAGCAGAAACTGCTTTCTTGCTCCTCTATACATCTGGATTCCCCCCAAAATATTTGCAATGCCCCAAAACAAGACAGATTGTGGTGTGATGTGATGGCTTGATTCCTATGTGGAAACCACCACCAGATTCACACAATGTGTTGCCCTTTGAGCATTTTGTGTGAATCCAACCTGCATCTCTCTGTTGTCAGGGCTGAAAATGGGAGTCTGGTGGTCCCATCCACCACCAACAAGAGGAAGATTCTTAGTAGGCGGATCCTGTTCACCTCTAGAATCTGCCTGATCAACCAAGCTCTCCACCAGATCGGCCGGACACTTTCAGCTGTATGTCCGCTGAGCAGGGGCACCATTCGGACAAGGGATGCAGCCTCTCGGCCTGTTTACAGGGAGAAGAGGGGCCAGCGGTTTATCGGGGACCATTCTTACAGCACTGCAAAAATTTGATGAACGTGATAAATCAAACAAACACCCATAGCAGCTACACAAAAAGCAAAATCATATCCAGCCAAGCCTGTGGACAGTGTTATAACCTGGTTCAAGGCCCAACAACAACCGCACAAAACGTCTCTTTTGATTGGGGGTCTCCCACGCTGAAGAGATGGGGAGGGGGCTCTTGCCTCCTTACAGAGTCTTTTAGAAGACTACAGGATTGACACAGCCTACTAATAAGGCATAGGAAGGATGGACTTAGAGGCCAATACATCCGGAAGACATCAGTTTGAAGAAGGCATTATCACCTCTCAAACAAATTATCCAAAATATATTCCTGGCCCTAAAAACAAAGATCAATGGGGTAAATTGAAGAGATGACAGGGGACCTTCGTCCCTTTACTTGTAAAAATTCTGGGAGTTGAAGTCCAAACATCTTAAAGTTGCCAAGGTTGGGAAACACTGCCTTAGACTGTGGTCAAATGTAAGTTTAACAAGCTAATAAAACCCCACTCAGCAAATGCTTCCTTGTCAGACTGTGAAGAGCGGCCCACTTCAGCATTTCCAGCCCTGGCAAGAAGCCAAAGGGCTCACAAAACCTCCCTCGTGATCTATGAGCCATCCAAGGAAGGAAGGAAGGAAAGGGGGGGGGGGCGAGAAGTCCTCTGGGCACGAGCCCCACTGGCTGACCTGAGTGTATAACTGCAGCTTGTACCGTCTTGGAAGGGAGGAGAAAAGGGCCGGCCAGCTCAGCCCACAAGGGCCCCATTCAAGGGGGGCCCCAAGCCAGGAACATTGGGATTCATCCCATTGCGGACCCCGAAGGTCACCTCCAGGGGCCCCAAAGCCTCTTTGCGTCTCGAGTGCCAGCATCCCACAGCCAGTCTGAACCTCCCACTGAGACCCTCCGAAGTCTCTCCCCACAGGTATCACCTATTTCAAGAGGTGGGGGGTGTCTCAGAATCACATATGCCCGGAGTCATTGGACAAGAAATGGGTGGCAAATTTATAAAAAAATATAAACACACCTCCCCAATGCCAATTTTGTTTTAAAAAACCTTAACATTCAATTATATGCATGTACACACACAGAGAAAGCGTTTGACAGCACGTATGGCAGGAGGTTTGTGCCAAGAGAAAAAGGAAAGAAGCGCAGGAGGGAAGCCGGAAGCCTTTTCCCGGAGAGGCCATGCTCAATCGGAAAGCTGAGCGCCCTCCAGCCCCCGCCTGCCCCCAGCCTTGTCTCCCCTCCGTGGGGCTGGGCTGCCTTGACCTCAGCCCTCCTGCTTTCAGGGTCTCATGCAGCCAGACCGGGGGGGGGGGGGTGTCTTCAGACTCTGCCAGGGACTGAAGGGGCTGCCCTGCCTTCCACAGTGCTCAAGCCCTGCCCAGTGCAGCAGTGGCAGCAGACCCCGCCCATCAAGGCCTGCGGAGGAGAGCTGAGGAAATCCTGGCAACACTCCAGCAGATGTGCCACCCGTGGAGTCCCTGGTGCCCTGGGCGCTCGCTTGCTCTGCCAGCGTGAACCTTCTGAGGAGAAGAGAGGCTTCTCCTTGGAGGAGGTTCCTTGATTAGGGTAAGTTCTGCTGCAAAACTTACTGGGCATCAGGGACCCCACGGTTCAAATGTCATATCTGATCTACGGATGTTCTCTTCTGTTGATGTAGAACCCGTAGTTCAAGGTTGCATCAGAGATTTAATATTTTTTACTTAGTTCCAAGGCAGTTTCAATACGGGTTTTCCATCCCCTTCACCTGAAGTCTATTCGTAGGGCAGCGCTCGACCATTATGTGCTAATTGCGCCAACCATTTCAATGGATTAAATAGTATCCATAAGCATAAAACTCATTAGACACCCATTTATTTAAAATGCCCATGTCACTGGAACACTCGTCTGCAACAATTTAGTGTATGGCCAACCAGTCTGTTAACCAAGGATGCTACAGACAACAAAGAGAAACCAAACGATTAAAAAAACCCTTTTCAATCAAAATTAAAAATATGGTAATAGACAGCACCTAAGAAACCCAGCCATCCAACCAGCTTGTTCAACAAAGATCTTTCTCTGAATAAAAACTTCTTTGGATGCCAGCAGGAGGGCAGGCGATAAGGAACCAGCTGAACTTCCCTTTGCAGGTAGTTCCACAGATGGCAGCAGTCAAGTGCCCTTCCTGGTATCTCTGGCCAAGGCACTCCACTGGTAGAGGGACCTCCAAGGGCAAAGGAGATGCTCACCTGCTTTTAAGCCATGCAGGGATTTGAATTGGGCTGCCAAACAGGCTAGTCTCAAAAGTAAGTAGCCTTCTGACCAGAGGAGACTTGTAAACATTTTTTCAAAAGTTCCCAGGATGCTGTAACGAAAGGAGGAGATTCTGTTTGAAGGCATCTCCTAAGATGATCAAAGGCCTAAAGGGCTTTATAGGTCATCAGCAGCACGTTTTCCCCAATGCAGGCCCAAAGGACCGCTGTCCAGCTGCTAAAGTGACTCTTGACTCTAGCCCTAAGTGAGATACACGTGGGGGCAGCTTACAGCACATGCTCCCAAAAGGGCAAGGCAAAGACTCTTCCCCCGCCACATCCTGCAGAGCATCCAGCTCACTTCCTCTGACAGACTCCCAAATGTCCTCACAGCCTTGTCCTGGTTGCACTGTAAGATCCTGCTGCTGTGGCGCCCGGATCCAAGTGAAGAGGAGCAGGAGTTGCTTCAGCAAAGCACATTGAACCAAGTTATCCTGCTCACTCCTTTCCCCAGAGGGAGCAGGCCACCGGGACAGCATTCCAATGGTTGGATGGAGCAATCCTGGGTTGTTGTTGTTTTTGCCTTGTCACCACCACATGGGCAAACTGGGGCTCCTAGCCAGGCTTGCTTATCCCATGTCTTTCTCTACCGCTGCCCTAGCTTTTGTATCTTCTGCATCTCCTCCTTCAATCATGATGGGGTGCCCCAGGATTTGCAGCAGCAATCACGTGACAGCACCCCAACCACCCCAACCACCACCTGGTTACCCTCCTGTTCCACGGATTGAGAAGACTTGTAGAATTGCCCACTGTCACTGGAATCTCCCAAACACTTGATCCAGTAGGATCCATAAAGCGTCTCCTTCTCTTGTGGAGTTAGAAATAGCAACTACTTGCAGACTGGTGACCAATAAGTGATTCAACCCAAACAGTCGCAGACGGCTGATACATTCAGCTAGAAGTTACCATGTGTGTCATTACTGTGAAGGACCATCTGACTGATGGCCTTCTCCCACCAATACAGACAGGCTATGAAGGCATTATGGGATACATATCTGACTGAAGAAAGGCACACAAAGTATTACAGCTGTTGCAATGTTTCTTTCGAGATGAGAAATCTTCCTGCTGTTGCTTAGATCACAACATCTGTTTTCTATTTGCAACAACCTGGGAGGTAGCTCTTGTGGGGAGAAACACAATACAACAGCCTTAAACAAGCGGGGGTCCAATGGCTTTCTAAACCAAACTTAGCTGCCCAAGCCCAACTGCTGAGGGGGCAGCGAGGACGGGAGGGGGCAGGGGGTCTTCTTCCAGTGGGCTCTGCGCAAGAATGGCTGGGAGGAACGAACTTGGCAAACAGGAGAGCCATTTACTCAGGTGAGAAGATGGTTTAGTCCAAGGCTGCCTTTCCCAAACAGGTACCCTCCATCTGTGCTGGACAACAACTCCCACAGCTCACAGGGCATATTGGCATTTGTAGCCTGGAGATCCCCAATCACAAAACATTGTGCAGGTAACCTTAAATAATGCCTTAAATCTACAGTATATCACAGAAGTGAGTACACCCCCTCACATTTCTAAATATTTAAGCATATCTTTTCATTTGACAACACAAGTGGTGGAATTCAAAATTTTTACTACCGGCTCTGTGGGCGTGGCTTGGTGGGCATGGCTGGGGGGGTGTCATGTGACCGGGTGGGCAGTTTCTGTAAGCAGGCCAATAAAGATTAGGCTAGAAACAACCCCAGGATGTTTCTTTCCTGCCTTCCTTACAGGATTAACCTTGCAAAGTGGAAAAAAACAAAAGGAGATTTCTTCTAACAACCGGTTCTCCGAACTGCTTAGAAAATGTACTACCTGCAAACCTGCTAGAACCTGCTGAATTTCACCTCTGGAGAACACTGAAGAAATGACACTTGGCTATAATGTAAAGTACTGAGTATACAGCTTGTATAAGTGTAAATGTGCTGTCCCCTCAAAATAACACAACACACAGCCATTAATGTCTAAACTGCTGGCAACAAAAATGAATACAGTTCTAAGTGCTAATGTCCAAATGGGGCCCAAGTAGCCATTTTCCCTGCCTGGTGTCATGTGACTTGTTAGTGGTACAAAGTCTCAGGTGTGAAGGGGGAGCAGGTGTTAAATGTTGTGTTATCACTCTCATTCTATCATATTGGTAACTGGAAGTTCAACATGGCACCTCATGGCAATGAACTCTCGAGGATCTCAAAAAACAAATTGTTGCTCTACATAAAGATGGCCTAGGCTATAAGGAGATTGCCAAGACCCTGAAACTGAGCTGCAGCACAGTGGCCAAGACCATACAGCGGTTTAACAGCACAGGTTCCACTCAGAACAGGCCTCACCATGGTCAACCAAAAAAGCTGAGTGCCCATGGAAGCTCAGTGTCATATCCAGAGGTTGGCTTTGGGAAATACACATACGAGTGCTGCCAGCATTGCTGCAGAGGTTGAAGGGGTGGAGGGTTAAACTGTTAGTGCTCATACCATACGCGGCACACTGCATTAAATTGGTCTGCAGGGCTGTCGTCCCAGAAGGAAGCCTCTTCTAAAGATGATTTCTGAAACCATGTCCTGTGGTCCGATGAGACCAAGATAAACTTATTTGGTTCAGATGGTGCCAAGCGTGTGTGGCAGCAACGAGGTGAGGAGTACAAAGACAAATGTGTCTTGCCTACAGTCAAGCATGGTGGTGGAAATGTCATAGTTTGGGGCTGCATGAGTGCTTCTGGCACTGGGGAGCTACAGTTCATCGAGGGAACCATGCCTGCCAACATGCACTGTGACATACTGAAGCACAGCATGATCCCCTCCCTTTGAAGACTGGCCGCAGAGCAGTATTCCACAACAACCCCAAACATACCTCCAAAATGACCACTGCCTTGCTAAAGAAGCTAAGGGTAAAGGTAATGGACTGGCCAAGCATGGCTCCAGACCTAAACCCTATTGAGAATCTGTGGAGCATCCAGAAATGGAAGGTGGAGGTGCGCAAGGTCTCTAACATCCACCAGCTCTGTGACACTGTCATGGAGGAGTGGAAGAGGACTCCAGTGGCAACCTGTGAAGCTCTGGTGAACTCTATGCCCAAGAAGATTGAGACAGTGCTAGAAAATAATGTTAGCCACAAAAAATATTGACACTTTGGGCCCTATTTGGACATTATCACTTAGGAGTGTACTCACATTTGTTGCAAGCAGTTTAGACATTAATGGCTGTGTGTTGTGTTATTTGAGGGGACAGCACATTTACACTGTTATACAAGCTGTATACTCACTACTTTACATTATAGCCAAGTGTCATTTCTTTAGTGTTGTCACATGAAAAGATATACTTAAATATTTACAAATTGTGAGGGGGGGTGTACTCACTTCTGTATAAGAAGTCTTCATTGTGATTTCAATCCCCTTTGCCATTGGGATTTTCCCTGAAAGAACTCTACAGAGTCTGAAAATGTAGCTAAAATTCCTTGTTAATGGGTTCCATCATTTCTTGACTAGAAGCTGCTGAAGTCAGGCATGAAAAGTTTTTGAAACCTGAATTCAGGAATAGGAGACTTCTGTGAGAACAAAGGCTTTGTGAAAGGAGGAATGTAGATATAAATTGTTATGCATAGTAGGCCTGTTAAATACATAAACACAAACACACAAACACACAGATATAGGAGACTATCTCTGAGCCAGGCTTGAAATGGTGGGCTCTGATAATGTTACCTAGTTTGGGTAATGAAATCTCCCAAGAAAGCCACTCATGCTCAGGAGTGGCAAGGACACACACACACACACACACATTTTCAGGCCACCCCCTCCCAGCTAAGAAAATCGCCTCGGTGCTAGGAAACCCCCAAGAAAGGCAGGGTCCCTGTTACCAAACATGGTTGGTCCCCTTCCTGTGGTCTTCTCCAGCACCCCCAGGTGCAGAGCAACTTCAGAAACACCCCTGGACACAGGAGGCGTGCTCTGTCCAAAATACACTCAGCAATTACACCAATGCCACAACATTTATTTTAGACTTCAGATGTTTACTGGCAAGAATAATTTGTTATTGTCAAACATGACTTCCAAGATTACGTCAGCCTCTGAGAGCAATGGCACCTTTCCATCATGGAAAAGGTGGCTATTTTTTCAAAGTGGCTGGCGTTAGATGGCCATGGAAGTTCTTTAAATAATTAAAAATGAAGGCAGTTCCATTCTTGTTTATCTCTAAGTTGATTGTTTCTTGCAGAGGGAGAGATTACAAGAGGCGGTTCTCCTGCAAAACTCAGCTACGCAATCCGCCGCTCTCCCACTCTTGCTCAGGCCCCGTTTCCACCTGCACTGAAGCCCTTCAAGCAGCATCCAGGCCTCCTCATGTGCTCTTCCGCCACAGACCTAAGTGGACAAAATCCACAGCTCTGCTCTTTTCTTCTGCCCCAACAAATAAATCACATGCAAGTTCAGTGCTCTAAGTCTCTTCACTTTCCACACTGAGACAAAGGATGAACTTCCACGGCACACGAGCTGTCAGCCTACCTCAGTTGAATGAATCCTGTGCAGTACGTGGAACAGGGAGGACGCAGAAAGATGCATCCTTCACACTTGATTTGCTGAACTGGCTGGGTTTACACAATAGCTAAACCAGGAAATGTGACTTGCTGCTGCAATTTACTAATCTACTTCCAATCAAACTCCATTACAGTTGAGTATAAAGCCCTTTTTGGCCTTAGGAATGCTCCTTTGGCCAGAGCGGCTGAATTTCAGGCAGCTGTTGGACGGAGGTTGCTGCAAAATTTTATGGATTAATTTTGCTGGAATATCTCCACCTGCCCCCACCACTCTCTCAAGAGCACCAGCTGAGCACAAATACAAGCGAAAAGGCTCGTTTGACAATTCCCATTTTGTTGTGTTTCAGTATTGAATCTGATCGCAATCCCACCCTTTACAACACTGTGCAAACCCAGAGAAACACACACACAAAAAAAATCTGATGATTTGATTTCAGTTGGGAGGTGGGGGGGGGGGAACACTGCTGCAGTGCAGGAGGCCAGAGGGGGTCTTGAATGCCTCCAGAGCTAACCCAGGTAGGCTGGAAATGGGAACAAAGGAAGGGACATTTTACCAGGCTTGGTGGAAGTGTAAAAAAGCTTTAAAAATGGATTCAAATGTATATTGATACAGAGGATTTTAAAGATTAATGTTCAATTGAAGCCAGAACTTTTCTTTTCAGGACTAATGAATAAACAGAAAAAACTCATGGAAGTTTATTTCCATATATGATTACCGCAGTTAAAGATGGAAGATTTGGTATTAGCCACCATGAAGGAATAGTTGGGGAAATTAAACTTGCCGAGATGGATAAACTGATTGATGAAAAAAGGCCATTATTAACATTAATGAATGACTGGAAATACCTTTATGGATTTTTTGTGCACAAAGTTGATTTTATGACTGATGTTTTTGATGATTTGCAAGTTATGGAAATAAGATAAATATGACAAAATCTTAGGTTGGATTATAAAAGATTGGAAGCTACTTTTATAAATACACACACACACACACA
>JAEANM010017424.1:0-12958 GCA_017656035.1 Myanophis thanlyinensis | reverse complement strand
CTTCCTTCCTTCCTTCTTAAAATATTTATCGCATTTATATGGCCACCTATCTCACGGAAGTGACTTCCCCTCGATTTAAGTGTGATTTCAATGATGTCTTCTAATCGTAGAATAAAACACAATAGATCCATCCTGCTTTGCAATCCTGATTTGTAAAGATTGCTGAAACCACAGTTTGTTCATTTGAATATTTCAACAAACTGGGACCTGACAAAGAACACATAAAGGGTGGAGGATGGCAGGTTACATACATTTGCTTTATTTCCACATAGCTACCATGACTGTATGTCCTTTATTTCAGAAAACTGTCTTTTAGATTCAATTTTTCAAAAAGCTCACTTTTGTCCTTCATTTTGCTCATTTCACGTTACCATGGTGAAAGGTGCCACTTAATGGACAGTCTTTCACATTCATCTAAAAATATGGAAATGTATCGTCCTTTTAAAACAAATGTATATCTACTGTTTGATTTTAGTGATTTTTATCAGAGTATGCATTTCCGTTACCAAGTTTTTCTTGGTTTTGCTCATGATTTTTCTTTTATAAAGTAGAGTTATAAATGTAAATATTTTTTTGTTCTTAACCACTTTCAGATTTGTTCTTTTTTCAGGTTTGTCCTTTATTTTTGCAAAGATAATACATTAACTATATAAATATACTGTTATAAATGTCTGCTCTTGCTATTTTTCTCAGCTACATCTTATAGCATATTATGTAAAATCCAGCTGGGACATATTATCTGAAATTAAAAAGAACATCAACTACTTAAAATCGCAATTTCCTCCCAATCTCACTATCATTAGCAAGCTGCGTAGCAATATTTGAGAACATAATTGAAAACAGACTGGGAGTCCTTGACTTATAGCCACAATTGAACCCCAATTTTTGGTTGTTAAGCACAGCAGTTGTAAAGCTAGTTGTGTCCCATTTTATGATCATATGAGCCTGTGCAAATGTCATAAACAGAAGCCAGTTGCCAAGCACCTGAATGTTGATCATTTGATCATGGGAATGCTGCAATGTTCCTAGTGTGAAAATTATTTTTCAGTGCCATTTTAACTTCAAATGCTCACTAAACAAATGGTTGTATTTTCAAATATTACTTTGACCATTTATTTCAGGTTATATTACACCAAGAAGGGCACACAGATGATGGACTCTCCTTACAAAGGTGTCAACATGAAGAATCCCAGGCTGCTAGAATTATCCTCAATACCACAAAATTATTCAGTCAATTTATAAGGTATAATTTCTTAATATAATAATTAATAATTAGCATTTGTAAGATGTATAGTTGAACTGTACCAGAATCTATTTGTAAATACATTCTGATATTGAATTATAATTTATTATTGTTGAAGATTTATTTTTTAATCAATTCAAATAAAATTTGCAAAAAAATTGCAGCACTGTTCTTTAATAATAAATCATTTTGATACATGAATATACTTCCATAGATAGAAGATAATGGTGTATTGACATCCAAAGCCTAATCTTGATATTAACAGCTTTGTCAGATGTCTTTCAAATATTCACTACATCAGCAGTCCCCAACCTTTTTGGCTCTATAGATCAGGACGGCGGCAAGGGGGATGGTTTAAGTGCATACAACCTAATCTCATGCATTTGCCAATAAAGTTTTGTGGGCTTGCCCACCGCTTGCATGGCCCAGGGGTTGGAGATTCCTTCACTATATCTTAGAAAATCACATTTGCTAATTGTCCAAAATCTTCAGTAGTTCAGTCTACAGAAAATCTACAAGGATATTTTAGCAGGATGGTTTCATTGATCATTGTTTGTTCCAACATTTACCATAGGTGTCCTCCAGCTGTATGGGGACCCATTACTCCCCGAATTCCGGTCAGCACGGCTATATATAACCCCAAGGAAGCAGGTTGGAAAATGCTGCTCTAGCCTAGCCTCTCTAACCTCTTCCTTCTCCATTCTTACCAACTCTCAGGCTTTAGAATGTGATTACTAGTGAAAGAAAATTCCTTTCCTCCCCAACTTCAAAATATGCATTGGTTGTATTATACTGATTGTGCTATACAGACTGGAGCCTTTTGAGATTTCTTCTTACATAGGCTTTAATAACATGCTGTGTGAACGAAAGTTACTTTTAAAAAATCTGTTTGAGTGATATTCCTTCTCTTCATTCTATGGAACAAATACTGATATTTCACAACACTCTATATTACAAAGTTAGCAATTCCTTCCCTGTGAATTTTATCACACAGATATGCAGATGATGTTCTCAGGACATGGGTTGACCAGTTTTGCCCTTCTATATGTAACTTTATTAGCTTTTTTATTCTGCACCTATGGATCATATGATACCCAAAATTCTATGTGTAAGACAAAGTATATAATAGTAATAATTGTATACTGATTGTTGTTTTGATTGTAGTAATTCTTTTTATAACTATGTGCTTTATCTTTTGATTCACAGTGGAAACAACAGTATTACAACTCCCATCACTCTTCCCATTGAAGAAGTAGTTCAGACTCTCCAAGATTTAATTACATATTTTCTACCTCCAGAAGAAGACCTAGAACATGAGGATAAACAAAACAAACTCCGTTCCCTTAAAAATAGACAAAATCTATTCAAAGAGGAGGTAGAAAAGGCTATGTTTAGAGTGTTTTTATTTAATCAGGTGTTGGGATTGATAGTCAAGTGTATATATGATTCACCTTTCAAAGATGCTTTGAACAACCATTATTATTATCCTCTGAAAAACTCAAAGTTTTAGAATCTTGGTTATTTTAATCCTTTTAAAGGTGAGACCCTGAAAAGATGGCACAATTGTGGAATTGAAAGGGGTCACAAGGATCACCTAGGTTAACATTGTTCTAATTAACACAATACTATTATCCTTCAGGGTTTCCTGAAAAGATCAGATTGTTTGCTCCACAGAATGCTAGTTTCTTTTTTTTTTGAGCTGTCATAAAACAATTGATAGCTTAGATCTGTGATGGCGAACCTATGGCATGGGTGCCACAGGTGGCATGCAGAGCCACCTTGCTGGGAACACAAGCTGTCAGCCAACTTACCTCCAGCTGAGCATGCACATGCAATTGCACATGCACACATGCATGATTGCAGAGACCCAGCTGATCTATGGGGCTCCGCTGTGCACACATGCAATTGCAGCAGAAAATCCAGCTGGTCTTTGGAGCTCTCCTGCACATGCACACGTGATTGCTCATGTGTTCATGAGTGCCTGCATGCAGCACGCATGCAGTGCACATGAAAAAGCTGCATGCATGCGCAGATGGTGCAGTTGCACATGCAGCACATGTGGAGGAGCCGCATGCAAGTGCCGATGGCACATACAAAGTGCGTACTTTTCGGCACTCGGTAAGTAAAAGGTTTGCCACCACTGGCTTAGATGAATATGAAGTATCATACATAAGCCTTTGTTTAAAGAAGGGCTGGCCAATGAGATATAATTTGGAGCTTTCTGTTTAAAAGCAGCTATAGAGTTTCCTGACTGAGGGATGAAATCTTCCTCTTTGTAACTCACAGAAATAACTAGCAATTTTAAAACTGATTTTAACAGTTTGGAAAAAAAATGATGTTCTGGGTGGATATATTTCTTTGTTCCCATCTGGTTTCGTCATTTTTGCTGATAGTTGGTTGGCATTTAAGTGAATACATTATAATAATTATATAATTAATTATCTTTTCACACAACCCATACTTTACTGCTGTTGCTATTTTATTATTATTAATAGTAGTAATAACATACTTTAGAGTATATTGGCATTATATTGTTTCTAGTATTCAGTAAGCAAAATTATTATATAAATTTAATGTTTAAAAGACATTAAAAATAAAGTGTGATAATGTGATAAAGAAGAAAACAATAAACACATACATTTAGACCACCAATGTATCAGTAAAAGTAATAAGAGCAATGAGATCATTCCAAAGAATATAGATAAAGAGATCATAAATGAACAATCCAAAGACTGGAAGAAAACAGTCTGTCATCTATGTAAAAATCAACAAAAAAACAAAAAAACAAAAAAAAGGAAGGAAACGATTTTGGAAATGTGAAGCCAAGAAAAAGAAAAGGCCTTTTGCCTGGCAGAGTGATTTCTGATAAAACAAAGAGCAGAGCTTCAGATGTGATCATTATCCTTATAATACATGGATAAATGGATTGCAAAGCATTTGCAAAGGGTTTGGAAGTCAATACCAGCCCCCTAAATGGAGTTGCAATTGAAAAGGCAACCAGTGTAATCAGTGCAAAATAGAAGTAATGTGATTAGACCATCTAGTTGCCACAGATGTTCTCATTACTGCATGCATTCTACCAATAGTTGATTCCAAACTGAGTTTCAGGGTAGGTGTGTGCAGCAATCCAATTTGCTAATGGAGGCAGCAGGATGATTTTTTGTTGGGGAAAGTGGCTCTGGGGAAGAAGGAAGGCTTTCTTCGTCTTTTTAATGCCATGACCGTGGTCCAGATGAGACCTTTATGACTGCTTTAAGCGAAATGATAGGCTGCTTTTTCATCTTTGAAATCTATCTGCTCCCACATTTATGTTAGTTATTTTCTTTCTGGGAAGAAAATGTATTATACCCAGTATTTTATAGTTCACTATTGTATTTGGAGTGCTTGTTTTAAACCTTTAAAATGTAAAGAAATATATACTTGAAAATACAAAGAGTGTTTATAATTATGTTTTTACAGGGGATGCTGGCATTGGTTCTGAACTGCATTGATCGATTAAATGTGTACTATAGTACTGCTCATTTTACAGGGGTTGGTAGAGAAGAAAATGGTGCAGCGTGGAAAGAAATTCTGAATCTTCTTTACAAGTTATTAGGTGAGTTATGCAGCGTAAATATATATGTTGAAGTAAGTCATACAGAGTTCAGTGAGATTTTGGAGAAAATTTTGAATTAGATCTAAATCAGAGGAACTGAATAATTTCCCCCATAATTTTCCCCATAATAGCACATTAAATATAACACTAAAAATAAACCAACATGTTATTAGAGGATACATTGCAATTTATGTCATGGTTAAGTTAATAAAGCATAATTTTAATAATGTATTTTAAAATGTTAAAATGTGGTTTTTGATAGAAGAGAATATTTGTAGTTCAGAGTTGAACTGTGGAGTCCTTGATGCTTTCCTAGCTTGGTTGTTTTCTTGCAGATGTTTCATTATCAAACTAGGTAATGTCATTGGTGCTAAACATGGTTCCCTTTTATGGTTCAGAAATGTATGTGTGTGTAGCAAAAAAACTAGAGAAGAAACAGAATTTGAAGACAAATTAGAAAGATACAAGACCACATTCTTTTATTATTATTACCATTCTCTTTCTGAAGCTTAGTAATAATTAACAAATGTATTAGAAGTGGGTAACTGTCACTGTTTTTATTTCTTCCTGTTGAAGATTGCTGAATTTTTCATTGTCATCTGCTTTATTGATGCAGAAACTGCTGAATAATATTTTTTTCTTCTACAATGCCTTCCAGTTAGTAGATGGATCTAAGAACTGGGAATCTTTTCTGCAGTTGTATAAAATCTTCATCTGTGGAAATTTATGAATGTTAGAGACAGTTTTGAAAACAAACTATTTTATTTGTAAATTTGATCGTGCTTTCTAAAAACTCAGTTGACTGATAGTAGGCTGACCATATTTGATAAACAAAAAGAGGATGGGGGGCATCGGCGGGGGGGCATTGGCCGGGGGGCCGGGCGTCGTCGGCATCATTGGGGGCGGGGCATCGGGGGGTGGGGCGTCGGTGGCAGGGGGGCATCGACGGCGGCAACAGGGGCATTTCGGCAGCAGCAACGGGGCATTTCGGCGGCAGCAACGGGGGCATTTCGGCGGCAGCAACGGGGGCATTTCGGCGGCGGCAACGGGGGCATTTCGGCGGCGGCAACAGGGGCATTTCGGCGGCGGCAACGGGAGCATTTCGGCGGCAGCAACGGGGGCATCGGTGGCGGCAACGGGGGCATTTTGGCGGTGGCAACGGGGGCATTTCGGCGGTGGCAACGGGGGCATCGGCGGCGGCAATGGGGGCATTTTGGCGGCGGCAACAGAGGCGTCGGCGGCGGCAACAGGGGCATTTTGGCGGCGGCAACGGGGGCATTTCGGCGGCGGCAACGGGGGCATCGGCGGCGGCAACGGGGGCATTTTGGCGGCGGCAATGGGGGCATCGGCGGCGGCAACGGGGTGGTGGTGGTGGGGGCCGGGGGCTTCCCTTCGCCTGCAATCCACCGCAAATAGGCTGAGAAGCAAGAAGCTTGTTCCGGGACTTCTTGCTGGAGCTTCTCGCTTTTCTCCATTTTCCTGGACATGACGTTGCCACTTTTATGTCCAGTCCGGGGCGTCCGGGTAAATTTATAAAATTTATAAAACCCGCCCGGACGCCCCGGACAGGACGTAAAAAGAGGACATGTCCGGGCAAAAGAGGACGGTCACCCTATGTTTAGAAATCTACAATCACAATAGGTGATATAAATAGGTTATATAAAGATAATTAAGTAGAGTTTTCTAGAATCATCTTGTAGAAGCAATTTCTATCAGGATCAGTCTGTCAGATGTAACAAGTAAGTTTCTATGGAACATATTTTATTCTCTTTTCAAAAACCAGAGTATCAATTCTTGTGATAAATGTTTGATGAACAAAGCAAGCTGTTTCACCATGAAATGGTGATCCCAGAAATACCTTAGAATTGAAGACCTTTTCTATATATTCTAAATCTAAAGTCACTCTGGTTGAATTACATTTCCTTTAATTGAAAAAGACACTATGAAGAGTTTCATGCATTACTTTATTTCAATTCCAACTAGAATTTTTATTCTTCCATTTCTCTTTCCATTTTCTTTTTAGGAACAGAACTCATTTGAGGGTATCTTCACTCATGAAGATCTTGTGATTATTGTGTTTGGACTCTTTATGGCTGGGACAATAACCACAAGCCAGGTTTTGCTTTGCAGCCTTCTAGCGATGGCAAAATTGCCACACATTCAAGGTATAAAAATACCCACAAATATATAAAGTTGCTGGTATTGCTAGGGCTGCCACTATTAATGCTAAGAAAGTAATGATGGTGTTTAAAGGAAACATTCTTAAAGACAAAAGAAAGTAAAGATGGAATTAATTAAAGGAAACTCATTGCAAATGGATTTCTGTATTGTTCCTAGGAACATTTAAGAACTGTTTTCCCACTGTCTTCATATTCAGCTGAAAGGCAAAAGGGAGCTATGTTGTTCCCTCCCACATTTGGGTAACCAAGTATTTCCACACAAAACACACACACACACACACACACACATATATATGCAGGTCTAGGTCTTTTCGGGTCTTTTCCCATGTAAGTTTCAGAGTCTTTTTGCAACATTTCGGCGAGATCCCACTCGCCATCTTCAGGCTGGTGCCTTCTGCTTCAAGTCATATATAATATGTTTTTGTGGATTTTCACGGGTACAAGTATGCAGGTCTAGGTGTGTTCATGTCTTTTCCTGTTTAAGTTTGAGAGTATCTTCGCAACGTTTCGGCGAGGTCCCACTTGCCATCTCCAAGGACAACTTATACAGCTTTTGTCAATTTTTTTGCATTGGGGAAAGCTGAACCATGATGTCTAAACTGTTCCAAATATTTAGTTCCATTGAAGTTATCAAAATAGGGTCCACATTTCACAAATATGTCTCACTTTTATATTCACTTTTTCTAGCCTTGTTCCATCCTGATGGTTTCAATTACAGCTTCAATTTCCATGAAGATAATGGATCCTGAACTAAAAAAGGGAGAAACTAGGTTTGGGGAAGAGGTGATAACAATAGGAAAATGTCTACAAATGACATCTCACCTTTTTCACTGTTAACTATAGAGCAAGAATGATCCAAATTCTACCTTTGATGAAGACAACTTGGCTCACTGCATTGCTGACCTCTTTGTTGCTGGGACAGACACAACTCGTAGTGTTCTGCAATGGGCATTGCTACTCATGGCAACTCATCTGGATGTCCAAGGTGACAGTAAAGTAGATTTTTTGAAAATGGAATGCCATTCTTGTTAGGGGAATTGTTATTTTTTCATCCTCCTTTAAAATAAACAACTGAATGGATAATAAATCAAGCAGTCAAGGTTTTGGCTTTGACAGCTGAAGATAAAGAAAAAGAATACACACTTAGAAAATCTGTCTGCTTATTGGGTTTTTTTAAAGAAAAAAAAACATAAACAGCCTGAAGAGACACATATTCTACTGGTTAAATAGAGCCTGTTCCTTTCTCTGTTCTTTACAGCCTCAATTATTAGTCTCCTTACCATTGAAACTCACTCCCGTCTGCCCTCTTTAGGTTGCTGTACACAGAAGTGAACACAATATTCTAGGAGGAGAATCATGTGCACTGCTTGAGTGATTTGGACCACAGATGTGATCCTCCAAAGCTGGTGATTCATTGATCTTCCAGCAGATATAGGAAATAATAGATCTCTAGAAATACTGGCCTCCCAGTGTTCTTTGGCTTGTCTTCTCAGCTTTAACGCTTCCTGAAATCACAGTTTATTTATTAGGATTTGTCAAACAATAACAAAAACAGGAATACAAAAATTTAAAAAATACAATGGCAGGGACGATAGGTATATTAGTGCCCCTATGCATGCCCGCTCTACTGACCACTTAGGTTGTTGTTGTTATAGTGGAAGCCATTGTGAGCAATGGGTGCAGTTAGCCTCTTACATCTGCTCCCTGAGCTTATCATGTATTGGGCAGTGCTGTTGTGGCTGCAAGGAAGAATGCAACCTCTCATTTCTGCAAGGTTTTCTTTCTCCAATTTATCTCCGAAATCCAAGGACTTCCAGAAGAAATAATCCCTGATGCAGATAAGTGAATTTGAATAGATTAATTATGCTGGTTACAATGATCTAGGATAGAATAGCTTGTTTTTAAAGGGACAATAAGCGTTATATATTCTTTTGAATATGTAAAAGAAATCTTAAAGACAATCAGCCCAAGATCTCATGATATCTTGGTACTATTGCTTGCATAAGAACTAAAAATACTGCTTTGGAATGACAGGTGAGATTGAAAAATCAAAATAAAACAAACAGGGAGATACCCAATCCTGCTGGCGTTGTAGTCTTTTCACACTAATTTTCAGTGTTCCATCAATGAGTGCTAATAACTCTTTGTTGCTCTCAGGATTCTATACTCCAGCTTATTTATTATTCAGAATCTCTTTCATGGCAATTACATGAATTAAGGCAGAAAAATATACCTTCCCATTCATCTTTTCTGAGATAAAGGAATACTGAATAATTGAGTTGTTGTCTAACTCTTATCTAAGTACATTTCTATATCTACTATATAGTTTACAGCACAGTGGAAGAAATGTTAATAGTAAGTAATTAGCTTAAAAAATGAAACCGTGATAATAAAATCTGTGATGTGAATATTATTTGATTAACATTATATTTAATTTGGGATGAAAAACCTAATTTTTGTTTGCAATATTGACATCCTAAACTGTAATTAATGTTGATAGAATTAACAGGATAACAGAGTTGGAAGCGACCTTGAAGAGTTTCAAGAGTTTCTAGTCCAATCCCCCTACTCCAGTAAGAGACCTATTGTCAGGTCTGTTTCGTAAGCATTTCACTGCATATCGTACCATGTATGATTGTGTATGTGACCAATAAATTTGAATTTGAAATTGAAATTGGTTGAAAACAGGCAACTTACTGGGAAAGAACCAGATGCAGAGAAAGCGAAAGTGAAAGCAAAATCTGAGCAAAATTGTGGAAAACATACATATCAAAAAAATCCCCAAAACTCTCCCCCCAGGGTCTGAAGACTGTCCAATCCTTAGTTCCCATTGGGTCATGAGGCAGGCTTCTGCAGGTGTTAGTGGCCGTTACTTCTCTGGAATGGTTGGGCTTGACCAGGCATAAACACCTTGGCCAAGGAATGTATAGTCCATCACTCGTATACAGGGGCCTCCAGACACCAGCACTCTTCCCCCACTTATCCCCCAGGTCCCCCTCCCCCTGTTGCTATGGCAGCCGATACATTGGAGGCTGACACCTATACCATTCTGGAAAATGGCTGTCCAAACTCTTTTTAAAAACCTCCAGTGACAGAACACCTCAGAAGACCAGCCATTCCACTGATTAATTATTCTGACAGGAAATTTGTCCTTAATTCTAGATCAGATCTCTCTTTAGTGATCTTCCACCTGTTACTTCTTCTGCAGCTCTCATCTGTTTTGGAAGTGGATTGTTGCCTATCGGTGATAGTCCCTCAAGTATTGGAAAACTGCTATTATGTCACTCTTAGTCCTTCTCTTCCTTAGACTAGACCAGTGATGGCGAACCTTTCAGAGACCTAGTGGCCAAACTGCAAGTCTCTCTCATGCATATGTGTGGTAGAGAGCCGAAGACCAGCTGGCCGGTGGGAGGCAGGACATCACAACACTGGCAGCTCTGCAAGATGCAAGATCTTTTTATTTTGCAAACTTCTGTTTCGTTGTTTGCAGAGAAATATCTGTTTCCCTGCAAATGAGAGCAAGAAACACAATGGAGAAACGCGGTAAAGCTGAACTGGGGTGATGGCATGTGTGCCCACGGAGAGGGCTCTGAGTGTCACTTCTGGCATGCATGCCATAGGCTCACTACCACTGGACTAGACAGTCCCAGTTGCTGCAACTATTTATTGTAAGATTAGCCTCCAGTCCCCAATAATATTTGTTGCTCTTCTCTGCACTCTTTCTAGAGTATCAATATCATTTTTGTATCATGGTAGCCAAACTGGATGCAAATCCCAAGTACAGTCTTACCAGTGCAGTTTAAAGCAGTACTAACACTTCACATGATCTTGATACTATCCCTCAGCTGATGCAGCCTAGGATTACATTGGCTTTTTGGCAGCTGCAGAACACGGCTGGCTCATATTGTCCACTAGGTCTCCTAGATCCATCCCACACAGTGGTGAAATGCAGCCTGGTTGCACCAGTTCTGCCGATCCGGTAGTGACAATGGCGTTTGGCCCTGCCCACCCCTCCCTGACAACGTTTGGGTCCTCTCACCCACTCACTACTCGTTCTTCTCCTATATCCCCTTCAGGTTTTTTTTCTTTTTTAGTCACCTGAAGCTGTTTTGCGCGCCTCCACAGCCTTCCCAATCACATCTGGTAAGCAAAGATCACCTCCAGCTGCCTCCGGGAAGCAAAAATAAATAGTTTAGAAGCTGCACAACAGCTGCTGAGCATGCACGTGCACTGAACCAGTAGCAAATCCGGATGGATTCCACCCCTGGTCCCACAGTTACAGTTGCTCTACCTGTTCTATACTCGTGCATTTGGATTTTCTTGCCTAAGTGTAACCTATGAGGTTTTCAATAAAAGTTTATTTCTTATTTTTTTTCAGATAAGGTCCACAAGGAGATCAAAGATGTTTTCAGTTCATCTCGCTCCATCTGTTACAGAGATCGGAAGAGTCTGCCCTACACCAATGCTGTGATTCATGAGATCATGAGAAGCAAAGAGATCTCATTATTTGGAGTACCAAGACAATGTGTAAAGGATATTTACCTCAATGGGTTTCTCATTCCCAAGGTGTGAATTTTTCTGAATTCCAAGATTTGCATTTCTCAAAATATTTCAGTCTTCTAGGAAAGTGGTGGATGCTGGCTTTGTACAGTTGGTGCCATGTAACTATGCGATATTATCATGAGAGCAAACTATAACAAATTGGAAGGAGGATGCCAGGAATCACTAAAGTAATGTAAAAAACTTAAAACAACCCTTTAACCACCTTTAAGATAGTCAAGTCCAGGAATAAAAGTAGCACAAAAAAACCCTCTGGGGAAATGGGGTGATTCCTGCTTTTATACAACTGAGTTGATTCTCTTTTCTTTTGGCACACATACATAAGCTTTAGAACTGTCCATTTTTATTTCTCACGGTCTACGCTTTTTCCAGGGTGTAGCATATCAGATGTTGCATTAGTGAGTATGGTTGGGAGTCTATACTGCACTCTATAATTCCTAATTGCTTCTCCCCAATATTTAGTTGCCAGTCCTGCATCCTCCACAGTGCACTTTAGAGTTTTCCTTCTTGTCCTGCTATTCTGTTCCAGCCATACTTGCTATTTTGGGAATCTTTGCATTTTTCCTGCTATTGGGAAAATGCTTTTAGATTTGTTCAGAAAATGAGCAGTGAAGTGGTACAGACTGCTAACAATATATATAGCTGTTTTTAGGGCACTTAAAGCAAAAATGGGAAATTAGCTCATACAATATAGGTCCTTGGGTTCATAAACTTTCTCAGTGGAGTATAAACTTGGTCTGTTCATTTTCCCTATTTGCCTCTCAGCTAATTTCATGTAGGAAAGGGTTGGGAGTCAAAGTGTGTGTGGGGAATCCAGATCATCACTGGGAAAAACAAGAGTAGGAGCAATGTACACTGTACGTGTTCCTGAAGCAGATTCATAGCGCAGGACATTTTCCATGTAAATTATTGCCTTTTAGAGATACTGAAGATGACATGAGAATGCCAAGGGAATCCATGAGGACAGAAGCAGAATATTTCTGCATGTTCAAGACAATAGTGAACAGCTGGCAAGGAGTCTGCTGTACCTGACAAACTGAGCATTATATAGCAAATACAGTATGATATATTATAAACAGACAATCTCAGCTTGTTTAGATGTTTTCATTTCTTTCTTTCTTCATTTTAGGGAGCAGTTATTGTACCAAACCTGCCCTCTGTTCTCTCTGATTCTGAACAATGGGAAACACCTGAAAAATTCAACCCCAACCATTTTCTGGACAAAGAAGAACACTTTGTCAAAAAAGATGCATTTATGCCATTTGGAGCAGGTAATGTGCAGGATTTCTTTTGCTTGTAAGGCAAGAGATTGCAACTCTCTCTCAAAATGTTCATTTGAAACTGCAGATTAAGGAGCAAAATTACATTTACTCTATATCT
>JAEANM010017423.1:0-12959 GCA_017656035.1 Myanophis thanlyinensis | reverse complement strand
AAGAAGAAGAAGAAGAAAGAATGTCATTTGATAGCCATCTTTCTCCTACAAAATGTCCTTTCCTGTCAGCCTGGCAAGAAAAAAAATAATCTAGTACATCTTGAAGAATGTCTTCTATCACCATATCCCTTTGGCCAGCTGAAACATAAAGGTTTAATGCAACTGCCATAACATAAAAAGGTTTAGTAAAACTATAGAAGGCAACAATAAAGTGTACTGAATGTAGGAGGTTATTTGGTTCTTGGTTATTATGTTTGTTTATTGTCTCCCCTGTTCTTATGTCAGATTCCCCCCTCCCCCCCATCTGCTCTTAAAGATATTTTGAATTGTACATGACATGCATGCTTTCTGGGACATTCACCAGAAAAAGTATAAATTCCATTAATCTTCTATGGTCTTTTTTATGTGAAGATATCATGAAACTGATAAAATTGATCCCTTGATACATGAGTAAGGTTTTGAGTATCACAGCTGTGTTGATGAAACACACATCTGTAGAGGAAAGTGTATAGTCAACAATGACAGAAATGTCTCATTAGCATTTCATCTTGGAAGTTGTCTAAACGCATTACTGAATATGGATAAGATGGAGATTGTCATGTTTCAGCCAAATGCCTTCCTCTTCTCTTTTCTGTTTTCCCCCCATTTTCCGCAGGGCTTCTAGATTGTTCCAGTTTCTTCTGACCGTAGTCTCCAAGTTTTGATTAACTTTGTGCTCATTCATTGATCTTAAAGTGAGACTCCCAGATTTTTTTTTCTTCTAAATATTCATAGAATTGGAAACAGCGGGGTGATAGAAAGGGCAACAGTTTTATCGGTCTTTGCTTTGATGGTTTCAGGTTTAGATCATTGCAATAGTCTCCTGATGTTTCATGTTTAGATCATCACATTATTCCTCTGCCTGTCCTGATTATAATTGATCCTATTTATGGATATATACTGGATTTGTAGTGTCTAAGGGCATTCCTTAGGTTGGCATAGGGATAGTTCTAAATATTGATTTCACTATTTGATTTTAAATTATGAAATGGAATTTTGTAATTGTTGCACTGGTAAAGATATCATAACTGTCTGTCAAAAAAGAAAAAAAAAATCCACCTGAGCCCACTGGCTTTCTGCACAGTCTGTCATCTGTGGAATTGTTAATTATCTAAGCAATCTGGTGTCAGACCTTCAAGGTATTGCAGGTCAGGAAATAGATACAAGAGCTAATTTATTACTATGGGATATAATAGCAAAATCTTGAAAACATGACAGAGTTTTTGTCCTCCCTCTTGTGCCAAAGAGAATCAAGGCAGGACCGTTTTAAGTTTTGTTTTCACTAGTTTATCTTTTTCAGAGATAAGCTGATGTTTACATAATTGATCTTGCATTCCTCCTCTAGCTTATCTGTGCAATTCTCTATGCCTGGTTAGGCATGAAATAGCATAGAAATTTGTTGCTGTTTAAGTAGAGTAGTGGTCAAACTAATGTTATAAAAAGTACAAGATAATGAGTTGCCTTATGAGTGAGAGGGGTGGCATATAAATTTAATAAATAAAATAAATATTTGAAATTTTCTTATAAAAAGAAAAGAGGAATGATAATGGATCCATTCCGTCTACTCCTAATCTTTGTTGCAGATGAAACATGATAATGAGTAGGTAGGCTTCCCTGAGCAGAAGCCTGACAAGAACTGAGTAGAAAGTGCCCTACTTGTTTGATTATTACTCAGTTTTAAGTAATACCAATTTGACTAAAAATCCTGCCTTTTCAATTCCTTGAAAGTTTTCTTTCATGTGAAAGAGATTTCTGTTTTCCTATCTTATACTCAGGACACTTCAAAATTTGAATCTTGGTGTGATTCAGAATTAGTTTTATGGTTAGAAATAATTGAGATGCTACTTCTGATAATCTTGTCCTTACACATCTTACTATCACATTGAAACTTCCCTGAGTGCCCACACTTTCTTATTAAAAAAAAGTATTCAAGAAAGGAGTTTCCTCTTGATGTCTGCCCACGGCAATTGAAGTATGAGAAAATAAGACAGCTGTATATAAACAATGGGGTAATTATTGCACAATTTTAGCCTATAACTAAGTGTAAAAATACCACACTTGGTCCATCCAAATATCACCAACCTTGTCTTCATTTAGGAAAAAAATTCCAAAAGATGATTAAGTATCTTTAAATTAAAGTAACAATTAATAGGGAAAAATGCATGATAATTTTGCAGTGCAGGATAGATCTTCAACATATGTTTATATTCCCTAGCCTTTAAATTGACTGTTTCTATTACTGAGGAACCCTGAAATAATCATTTTTTTTTTCTCCTTTGCTCTTTCACCCTTACATATCTTGGATGTACTTTTCTCCACTCTATATAGTATTGTTTGCCTGTATTATGTTGCATGCTACATTTCTATCCTGTTGTTCAATATCTGCAGGACTTTTCATGACCTGGGAGCGTTCAACTAACTTGAAGATTTCTAGAATGAAAGTCTGATGGTTTAAATAAGCCTGTATTTAAAGTCGTGTTAGAAATTGGTGATGGGATTAAGAAAATATTTAGGTCATATTTAGTTCTGCGTTGACATAAAATGCTTCATTTCTGAGAACTGTTTTGAAAACTGGCTACATGAAATCTTGAACAGCGTTCCCTCCTGACAGAAAATTCAGTTAGCAGGTTTCTGTTTATTTTCGGCCATTACTCCAGCCTTTAAAAGTACCATGCTTAATAAAAGCACTAGAGGGCACCATTATGTCACATAACATAATTCCTGGTTCAATCTCAGACCTGGAAGATATTCTAACTGCAGTTCAACTAGGCTGAGTTATTTAGCTATTTCCTATGCTCTTCACATTCTAAATTCCATAAAACAACATTCTGTGCAAAATTAAATTCTTTCCCACAGAGTTTCTAACCTTAAGTCTTAAAATGGGAAAATTAAAACACATCTATAAATATTTTAAGTCAGGGATTTGAATAATCAAACACTTAAAGCAGCCATCCTCTTCCTTGAGTGGCCAAGACAGAGCTAGAGCTGGGGTGGGGTGTGGGGTGGAGGTAAAATGATATTATTCTATCAAAATGTTCAAAATGATGATCTTTAAATGAGAAATCATTATTTCTTTTATTATAAGAAAACTCTGATTAGTCAGAAAACTTTCAGTTTTTCTGTTTAATACCTATTTTATTTTTATTATTTTCATCACTCCCATGTGAAATTACCTTTTAGTTTCTTAAAATTTAATTTTGATTGGAAAAAAATGCTTAAGTAACTATAAAATAAAATACAATATTAAGCCTTTTAAAAGAAGCTTTATTCAAAAATAAAAGCCTTCACACTTTTTTCCTTATGGTCACTTGTTCATCATGGTGTAAAGTCTGAAAAAGGACTGCCTAAAACCAGAGAAGGGGGAAAAAAAGATAAATTGATTTTGTCTAGGGCAGAATGCTTCAGATGCCCATTAAATTTGGGGTCTCCTTCCCAGTGAATAAAAGGAAGCTAATCCTAATCCTTGGGGGGGGGGGGTTTGAAGTCTCCTTACTCAAAAGGAAATATCTGCAGAGCTAAGATTGGAAAGTTTCTTGATGTAAATCGTAAGAGATCAGATGTCTAGAGAAATCCACAGGGCTTCAATGAATGGAGAATCATGTGGAGCTAGCACTGTATGTTTCTCCCCTTTATTTTCAGTGATACCAAAATAATTCAGGGGAGGGGGGAGGGAAGGAAACAAAAATGCAAAATTCATTTCTTCTATTCAGAGGTTATGTTGTTGGGACATTTTATTTGTTTGTTTGTATTTGTCAAACAATAACAGTACAATAACAATACAAAACAATCAAACAGTAAAAACAGATACAAGAATAAGAAAAAGACATTCCTTGGGAAAGAGTAGGACTGCTGTGCCTATGCCCCAAACCCACAATTTTACACATATCTTGTAATGCTTTGTTTTACACAGGAATTGTAGTGCCTACTGCAGACTCAAGCAATTGCTCATTGCTTTACAATGATTAGATTAGAATAAATTCTCCAAAGTTAAACCAGGAATCTTTCTCAGTCCACTTTGGAATGCTAGAGACTAAATTTTAAAATATTTCTAAATTTATGTAAAGGTATATATAAAGTATATACCTTTGACTTCTGAAAATTACCCACACACCCCTAAATGTGATTGCAATCACATTAGACCAACTGCCAGCTTCATGCCTCACCATTATTTGCATGTTTAGGTCCAACAATGGAGGGAGAAAGACTGTCAAGATTAACCTGGAAGCCAAAGGATGAAAGCAGATTGGGACATTTCATGAAGAATTATTTAAAAGCTGTGTTGAGATGTGGCACTTACATTTTTAGTTTTCAAGACTTCTCAGGTAACTGAGAAGGTATTGAATAGGATGTATGCAGGATTAACAAATGATTAACTCCTACTTATCCACCAATTCATCTGACCATAACAATGAAATATGATAAAAGAATAAAAGGTTATATTAGGGCTTGATGGTTTTGTGTAAAGAGCAGCTATGGAGAAAAAGAAATATATGTAACTAAGTATATCAGGAAGGAAAAAAAAAAGACCCGAAGGGAGAAGTGGATGTCTGAAACATATGTCAACAAAGTTAACAATACAAGGTATTGTAAACACACATGCCCAACATCCCCCACAATCTTTCTTAATATAATACACTGTTCATATGCATGTGAGCCTCAGGGTTGCACCCTCCCAGCCAGATGGAGGATATTAGAAATGTTTACATCTATTTTCAGCTAACTGGAAATAGAAAATAAATGGGAAGTGCATGAGCTTAAGGCTTATCATGCAATGCTAAACCATAATTTAATATTACAAGTACATGTAGCCAATGTAATTGTGTCACTGCAAATTCTTAATACCATAAAATAAATAAATCTGTGGAGTTTTTTCCTTTAAACTCTTTCAGTACTGAACATTTCAAATATATATCAGCTGTATTTCTACATAATTTATAAGAATTTTATACATAGATGTACAAGATTTATCAGATATCTTGACTGGATTGCCTGCATCAATATAATTAGGGTTTTTTTATGTTGCCCAATTTGTAAAGTTGATGGTTTAGTCATTTATCTAGCTAATTGTTTAAATTGTAAATTATTTAATAAAGCATGATTATTGGTCTAATGCAGAAAGTGGCAGGTACATCAGTAATACTTGTATTCTTATTTATCCAGACCTTCAGCAGAGAAAAAAAAATGTAGCTTTATAACTGTTTACTTTCTGAAGTTTGTTTACATAGCCAAATGCAAACAGACAATTGCATCCTTACCTATCTCAGAGTCTTACAGGCCAGGTTAGATTTGAGTTCCGGAAAAACTGAAGCAGCAAAACCACTGGGCGTGATAATCTATTCTTATTTATTTTATCTTGATATCATTTCCTCCCAGATTAATGGCAATCAACAATGCTTAGTATGCTGGTGCCAAGTATCAATGTCTGCTAGTAGTGTTCCACTTGAATGTCATCGCCTCATCCAGTTTACACAAGATCCATGACTTTGAGACTTTCCTCTATGTTCTGTTTTGAATGGCAACCATACACTCTCTACTGTCACCTTACATACTCAGCCATTCATTCCTTCACTGAAATACTTCATAAAAGGGAACCAGACAGTTAAAAATAAAAAAGAATTACATAATACTAGTAACAACGTGGTCATAATGAGTTGATATGATGGGTAAGTCCAGTCAGCTTAAAAATGTGAAGCACTTTAAGACATTACCCAGGTAGCTGGATCTGCAAGTGATTTAATTTGAAAAGTGTGATGCTCAGATGAAGGTTGCTGAGGATTTATATTCTTCAGTTAACAGATCTTCACAAGCTCATTGCATTCTGCTCAGCTGTTCCTTGCCATGATTGCCAGTTCTAATGAAAGAGCAAATGGTGTTCTGCTTTCTTTTTATGCCCCACAAGAGAATGAGCTGAATTTTTACAAGCCCAAATGATTTACTAAAGCAGCTTTCTCTTTCAACAAGTTGAAACTGAAATTGAATCACAAATTATTTAAAAAATTCTGTTATATATTAGTTGTTATTGTTTTATGTAAGAAACATCTTATTAATTTTTATTACTCTGGTTTTTGCTCTTACAAGGTCAATGTAGACTGCATCTTATATTATCAGATAGCAAAAGTCTAACGAGAAAGGAACATTTAACTGCCAGTGCTGCATCAAATTAACAAATGGCCATAACTGTTGCCTGAAATCATCTGCCTAAGTAAATTTCAGCAATCTAACCATGAGTTGATTAAAACATCATGTAGAATTAGCCTTCTCTTGCAGAGGAAGAATTCCAATTATTACCCTTAAAAAGTGAAACATCAGTCTCTAGATTTCCAAATATCACCCTATTACTTCAGTGTAATTTAAGAATATGACAGATCCTGTATTTCTCATTGCAATCATTATCACCCCCACACACTAAGTAAATATTTAATGTGTGAACACATGGAAGTATAAATTAAGATCAAATGCAGGAACCTGTGGAAGAGTAAATGGTTGATAGTGAACTAGCCTTGGATTTTCCTCATTTGAAGGCCTGGGAAAGATTCAAAGACAAAGGTTTTATCTGTGCTTTGAGGACGTTTGGGTTTTGTAGCATTCCTGATTATGTAAGAGTAGCTTATGATTGCAGGCATCATCGTCATCAAGTAGTAATGCATTGATTTTGCATGAAGCTATAAAGAATAGTACAGATGGGTAATTGATAAAATATTTGGAGGATTTGAGAAAGCCATTTGGCAGAGAATCTATTCTTCAAAATATCTGGAGAAGAATGTATTAAGGTTTATGTGACTCAATACGTGATTACAGCAGAGCGTCATGCATAATATAATAAAAGGGACTATGACAAGGGTTCATAAATACTAAGCCATGATTTAATGAATAAACTAGTTGTTTTTATACAATACACAGCTATAAACCATTTCTTACAAATATGGCTGGATGTTAATCTGTCCCTGGACTTTACTGGGGAAAAAAAAGATATATTGTGTGTCATCAGGTCATTTTCAACTTCTAGCAATCACATATTTTTTTTTTTTTTGATGAACTGAAAAAAAATTAGCAAGACTTTACAGAGTTATACCTACAAATTATATTATCTAGCCTTTAATAAACATCCTTTGAAACATTACTTAAGACAACTAACAAGACATAAATAGCCCTAAAATACAAAAATCTATCCAATCAATATGGTCAATAGTTGCTATGACATTGCTAATTAAAGAAATATTATCCCATAAAATTATTCATTACAACTGAAGCATAAGTCTCTGATCTAATCAAGTTGTTTTCTAGGCCACAGGAATGAGTAAAGCATCCAATATTTGTTGGGCAGTTTGGCCAAAACTTAATTTGTTTACTTTAAACCCATATATTTTGAAAAAAAGTCCATTAAATAGAGTGAATTGGTTCTGAATAAACATGCATGAGACTAAGCTGCCAATCAATCATTTATCATAAAGATGTACAAACCAGGATTGTAAAATCAGGTGGAAAGAAAAAGAAATTCAATTCAGAGCAGAAACCATTAGAACAATTTTTATTACCTGATCTCATGTCCATAACCTTGTGACATAGGCTAGATTTTCACCAGCACGGTCATATTTTAGCTGCAGACAAGACACAGAACCATAGAAGGATAAGGCTAATTGATGCAGCTAACACTTCAGAACTAGCAGCCTTCACTAATTCCAGGCAAATAGGTTCATCCTGTGCCCCAAAGGTCTCTGAACTATCACTGACTATCAAGGACGATATAGAACAACTGAGAACTTCCTCCACCTACTCTTAAGTGGGGAGGCAATGAACTATTAGATCCAGCCAATTTATTGACCAGAGCCTTTTGTTCCTGATGGAATTCTTCTTAAAGAAACAGATGGAAACTTGTTCTCTAATCTACTTATCAACTTGCAGCTTCATATTGCTTTATCTAGGACTGCTAAACAAAGCTTAAAAATATGTAAATATGAGAAAGGAAAAATAGTTCTTCAGGAGAGTTTGTCTTGGTGAAAGTTGTTCTAAAAACATAGTGCAGGGAATTCTGGCTGAAGGAGACTTTAATTGGAATAATTTGTGTTGGCTAGTATTATCCAGTATTATTTTTTTTCCATTGGAGCTTAATCATACCTAAACTGTGATTTTTTTTTTCTGGAATTCAAATGGACAGATTTCTACTATAATAATAATAAGCTTCCTATACAGTCTAATGCACAGATTTGAGTGTATTAGCAACAGAAGGAGCTAAAAAAAAATTGGATTTTAAGCTACCAGGCAGTGGCAGAATTGAACTGGAAAAAAAGAGCAGTATTAAAAACTAGTAATATGCATACTATCAAAAAGCTTTCTTAAGCTTTCTGTCAGGCCGAACCAGATACAGTTGTATTAGTGAAGTTTCTTTAATCTTGTAGTAAAAAACTTTTACACTTCTTGTCTTGAAGTAAATAAAAATAATGTTATGTACTTTTTAGAAGATAACTGATGTTTTAAAAAACAAAACTGCATAAATAATATAAACCATAAAGGAAGGCAATATTCAAAGTGATGCAAAATGGAAGCCACACCCCTAATCCTCAAACTGAAATTATTAGCTGCAAGTATTCCAGTCTTGCTCTGGTACATTTTATTAATTATTACTACTGGGTTTCTATTATGGATTTTAACTGCCAGACATTACTGAGATGCCTAAATCCAGCCTACACATTCATAATTTTAAGTCTATATGTACTGACATGAAAATCTTGTCCTTTCCTGCCATGTAAATATTCAAACATAGGAATACAGCCATATCTATACCATGTTAATATTCCAACAATTCACAACAAATGGGTTGCCTCATGCATGGCAATTATCTTATATTTTTTCCCCTCACAATTTAGCATGCCTCAGCAACTTCTTTGTACAGTCTGTTAGACAAACACAACCCTCTACTTTTTAAATCTGCTTAATCTCTGTCAATAGGTTTTGCTTTTCATTTTAATTTACTAACAAAACATTAGAGTCAAAAACTCACCAATATTCTGGAACTTAGTTCTGCATGGAAACAATCTGTTTCTCTAGTTATCTCTATTTTTATGCCTTGCAGTGTAGATCATTTAATTGACAAACTTTGAGAAAGTCAAGAACATGATTCAAAAGATAGTAAATAAGAGTGTTGTAATGTATCAGAAATACATTTTGTCTTAGTCCTATCCAAAATTCATGTAATAATGTTACACATATAACAGTAATGTTACATACAATTTATTTGTTTGTTTGTTTATTTATATGCCGCCCCATCTCCCTAAGGACTCGGGGCAGTTCACAGAAGATAAAAAGACAAAATACATAACAAAATTTAAAAAAACAATCTAAAACTATGTTTAGTTTACTTAAAAAAAAAGACTAAAATACATCATGAAATGCACAGTTTCAAATATTACGGCTCATTCATCTAATGAATATGGTTGGGATTTTTTTCTGTGATGTGTAATGGAAAGCATGTGTACAAGAATACCAAGAATCTGCTGTTACCATAAATTGTGCCTACACTCTCCAGGTTAAACTTAAGTAAAACCATAAATAAATGTATTTTCCAAAAATTGGGAAAATAATGTTAGAACATTGGCTTTTCACTCAAATGTAAGTTAAAATTATAATATTATTAAAAGATAAGACCATCATACTCCTGTGAGATTATAACCTTCATATAATTTCAGGGGCTCCAGACAGTGGTAGAATTCAGGGGTTTTGGGGCACCTTAGAAGAACCCTTAGTTAAATTGCTGTCTGGCCCCGCCCCTACTTATTGGCCTTGCACAGTGTCCCCTCTTTCTCTTGCCTCGCTGCTCTGGCTACTTTCCAGCCACGAAGAGCCAGACAGCTTCCAACAGTGACCTTGGGAGTGCATTGCTGGTGTATGGATAGTACTGTACTATCTGCATAATGCATAAAATAAACTATCTTTTGATATATATATTTTTATACTTAAAACAGTAATTAGGGCAAAGAAATGATGTTGAGTTGGCCATGCCCACCCAGTCACATGACCACATAGCCATGCCCACCCAGTCATATGACCACTTAACCATGCCCACAGAACCTGTTGTTAAATTATTTTAATCCCCCCAGTGGCTCCAGAGGATCTTACAGCAGTGGTCTCCAACCTTTAAGACTTGTGGACTTCAATTCCTAGGATTCTGGGTGAAGAATTCTGAGAATTGAAGTCCACATGTCTTAAAGTTGCCATGTTGGAGACCCTTGTCTTACAGAATATCAGTCAGAACCAAAAATGTCATGGCATTTCAATGTTCCCCTGCAAAATGCACTGTTCTTTTGAGAGGTTTTGGCAATTTTCCCATTATGAGGAGAAAAATGATGGTGGTGATTTAAAAATATTTGTTGTAATGGGTAGCCCTTCATGACACTGCATAAGATCACATGTCAATGCCCAATCTCTTTTCTCCCTATTGGATTGCTGAAAGCCTTGAGAAGAGTTTCTGAGAGCTGCAACCTATCTGTAGAATGCCTGGTTTTCCATAGTACGATGAGTCATAACTTAGGTACACTATTGGAAAATTAGCATGAAGTCAATATGGCAATGTTGTTGAAAAAAATTACTAATTTAATAATAATTTTACATTTTGCAGGGTAAATAGCTATTATTGTCTCTTTTCAGTGGATATAATAAAGACACTTGGTGTCACCTTGAACTGTGATATAGATGGATAGAAATTTAGTAAATAAATAAATTATATAGTATTGGGTACTCTGAAATGTAGCAGAATTTTTGCCTGCCAATCTTCTGGATAAGGTGTATGACAAGTTCATTGGTTTCATCACTTTCCCTGAGGAAAGATGACAATATATGCATTTTTGTTTTCTTGATGGATGCTAAGGATTAGCTGTCTGGCTATGGATATGTTAACTTATACTGAGAGACTGAAAGGAAAGCTGGATAGTATCATGAATCCTCCCTAAACTGTTTAGAAAAACAAAGAAAATAAATATGAATGGGAAAAAATGAAAACAACAAAAATATTATCTAGTTGAAAATAATGTTTCTGTTATGGATATCACAGAGGTGGAGACAAGCATTACATTATAATGTAATTTTAACTTTTTTTTTTCTTTCATAGGAAAAGTTATAGTTCCTACACTTTTATTTCAAGAAGCTTTGGTTACTTTAGCTTCTAGAAAATAAGGTATGAGAATTTTAGTTAGCAGTGTCTCTGATAAGAGTTTCCCACAAATAGAAGTAGAGGCCCAGAGAGCAGCTAGCAGAATTGAAGGGTCAGGGGTAGCAACAAAACCTCAAAAAGGCTATGGAATTACATAAACCCATCAAGGGAGCAGAATTCAAGTGGAACCAGTTAATTGAAAAAAAAAAAGTTTAACCTTCTGAATTCTAACTGGCTGTCAGATTAGAGAAAAAAAGATTTTGCTATAGCTTTCCTTCTTTTCACTGCATATATCAAGAAAATGAACCATTACAGGCACCTGATTCATCTTGTTCCCTTCCCTTGTATATGTCACACAACAGATTGGATAGCATGGCCATGCTCTTTGTCCCTTCCCTTAAATGTTGTCATCGTATGGGAATATGAAATGTGCCTTTTCCATTGTAGACCCACCCCTGTAGAACAATCCCCTGAAATTCAGCAGGCCCTATTTTTTTAGTCTTCCAAAAAGCACACAAAACCTGGGTGTTTCCCCCAAGCACTAGGATAATTTTAATTATGGTGCCAGGATATATATATTTTTTTATTTTAATATTTTCAATGTTTAATATATGTAATATCCTTCATTTTAATACTTTTATCATACATAGACATGGTTTTATCTCTTGGCTGTGATCCACCCAGAGTTAGGTACAAGACAGGTAGTTATATAAATGTTTTAAATATTTTAATGTTTTAAGTTAAATCAAATCATGGTGGATAGGTATAGTTTCCACTTATAATCTTGTAATATTAAAAAAAAAAACCACTATCAATCAAGAGGAGAAGCTAATGTTGGCCATCACTGAAACGTTCTGTATTTTGTAACATACATTTAATGTGTAATGAAATATACTTAGCCCAGAGAAGACAAATTATCCTTTTCTGAAATATAAGGAAAGCTTCTTCCATATTTTCAGGCACCTCCAAATGTGATACAACTTGCTAAGAGATAGAATCCAGGCTTGCCAAGTAAATACTCCCTTCTGTTTCAAGAAACTATGATAGCCAGGGATAAATTCATCTTCTGCTTTTTCCCCACATAGCATTCTCTAGAAACATTTCTCAATGTTTCTTCAGCAACAAACATTCTACACTAGGTCTATTCCTAACTATAATGCTGTAATGATGAAACAGATATTGTGACATTATGATGCAAGTTCTGCTCTTTCCTACTTGTGCTGTGATGTTGCGTTGCAAAAATATAAGGATGGAGTATGCAACCTGACACATGTCATGACTTGCCCACTTGCCATTCACTATGAATGCCTATTAATATCAGAAGTACAGAATATATTATACTAAAAATACAGATATTATTGATCTAGGTTCCACATAAGTAGAGAGGCTAAAAAAGATTCCTGTTTGAAGTTGTATTTTTCTGAATACAGTAGAAAACATTCAGAAATAATTGGCAAGGTTATCTCAAATCAAGAGAGCAGACTTTGGAGATCAAGTCAATCATCAGCTATACACATTTCTAGAAATCCACAGGACATCTATTCCAGTCATTTTTGCCTTGCCAACATAAAAACATTTTTGTGCTCATCTCACTTTTTCCAGTTGTGGTCTTTAAAGGGAAACAAACAGTTTAGGATTGATTGTGACACTGGTTTCCAATAACTAAATATTGACCATATAATAATTGTGTAATTATAGTAGGATTTTAATATTTCTAGTAATTTATAATAATTATTATAGTAAGATTTAAAATTTATTATTATTATTATTATTATTA
>JAEANM010017422.1:0-12959 GCA_017656035.1 Myanophis thanlyinensis | reverse complement strand
GGTTTTATACTGGGTTTTAAATTTATTTCTTTGTATTCTTTTGTATTTTGTATTGTATTTTACCTGCTGTGCACCGCTCCGAGTCCCCAGGGAGAGGGGGCGGTATATAAATTTAATAAACATAAACATAAACAAACCCATCAGGACTAGATTCAGCAGTCCATCTGCATTTAAAAGACAAAAGGCACTTTTTTGAAGATAGCAAAGTCCACGTTTTGAACAGAGAGGGCCACTGGATTGAAAGAGAGTCAAAGAGGCCATCTATGTCAAAATTGAGCAGCCCTCTCTCAACAGAGGGGGAGGGATATGATATCATCTATCTCCAATTTCAACAGTCCCAAGAAGGCTCCACACCCATTTGCACTACTCAGGTGACCTTGATGACACAGATAAACCTCCAGGTGACTTTAACAACTAGCTAAAAGAATGCAAATGACCAGCGCTCTGCAAGGAGTATAAATCTTTCCATTCCCCACCATCCAGTCAGAGCTGAAAAAGTTTCTTGGATGAGAAGCCAAACTTCTTCAAACAAAAACCAGAAAGTCCAGTTGCCTCTTGAAAAAACACCTTTGGGACAACCATGATCTAGATGACTAAGAATCTTCATAGCCACTCCTTCATTTGGTGGCAAGCCAGAACAAAGGCTATGGAGGCAGGATAAAAATTGTCAATGGGAACTCAAAATGTTATGCCAATATAGTTTTCTGCTGGCTTAAGAATGAATGGATACTACTTTAACTGAGCGATAGGAAAGACTCAAATAAGGTATTTCATACCATAATTGTTCCTCATTTGTCTAGATTCTCATTAAATTCCTTTCTATTGTTTTCATCTATTTCTCATGCTAAAAACACATTGGATTCATTATATGCTCCATATTTTTTTAAAAAACTAATTCAATTAGAATACCTCATTTAATCAGTCTTATGCATGTTTGAGATTCTTAGATGATTTTTAAATTGGAATGTAAGGCAAATATGGATAAGATCAGAAGCATGCTTTTTTAAAATCAGACCAGTATCATTTGTCAGGATGCTACAAAAATGTTTTAGCAGATTTGGTATTTCAGGCTCATTTAGAGAGTCAAGCAAGTGATACTATATTTACTATATATTTATACTGTAAATGTATGCTGACTCTGGAAAATCAGGCCTAACACATAACCACATCTTCCATCTATATGTTTTCTGAAGTCACTGGGAACTGTAGTCCAGTATGTGCATCTGGAGGATAACTTATTAAGGAAGGCTGTTTTAGTATATTTACTATAGCATGTTCCTACATCCATTCCAAATATATGTAGCTGCCAATTTGGTAGTTTTTGTTATCAAAAATTCTGTTCGATTGTCATTAAAGTGGAAGAGCTATTTAATATTAGGAGATTTTCCTTTTTGGTTTTTGACAACTATTAATTATCACTTGGTCAGTCGACATGAATCATTTTCATGACCTCAGGCAGTACTCCAATAGTAAGAGTAAATTACTGTTTAATCTACACAGGGAATTCATTCAATATTGGATGGTCTTATGCATTCCTTTGAATAATAACCTGGATATGAAATACAGATTACAGTAAGAGTTCTTTTAAATCTTTAAGATGAGAAGAATATTTTTGGATCATATTCTTGACATTCTTTCATTTAAATCCCAAACTCAGGCAATACATTGATTATTTTTTTTGGGCTAATCTTAGAAAATGTTTTCCTTTTGATAAATGGCCATGCTAGTTGCTTACTGTTGGCTTTACACATAAGAATTCTTATTTACTATTTCTTTTATAAAGTTTCCTTTCTAAATAAGAATTATAACTAAAAGGGGGGACTCAATATATAGAGTTTCTAAGAGCAGAAAGAGCAAGCAGTTAAAATAGTCTTAGTGTTCTCTGAAAAGGAGTAAGTGTTCTGAATATTTTGTGTCAAGCTCTGAACAAACAACTCAGAAACAACAGAACTGTAGAACATCTCATTGTTAGGAAAAAGGAATGTTCTTACATGGCTTGATTGTTATCAACATTTTCAAGCAGGTCTATTAGCAATTTAATGGAATATTGGTTATTCACTGACAATAATAGCTCTAGTTGAAATGTCCATTATGTTCTCTCTTTCCCATGCACTTTGGAATGAGTAGAATGTGATAGCTGAGCTTTCAGCAAGCTTCATGAATTTTAAATACTTTTCATTGCCTCCAAAAGGGGGAGGCACATGGCATGTGGTCAATAGTGCACTTGGAATTAGCAGTCACTCTAGTATTAGGTGTCTCAAAAGATAATGAATTCTTGGCTTATGCAGGTGCATTCTTGGCCTGCCGTGCATGTCCAGGCAGAATAGATTATGCCTCTTTAGTTCGACGTCTTGCAAAATAGCCAATTGTTACTTTGTGCAGAGAAAGGTATTCAAAATATTGCTCTGCCAGCATACATGACTCTTGCTTAATTAATTTTTTTTGTTATTTCCATCATCTTTATTCAATTTTTATCATACTGCAGTGTTTTTGTAGTATGATAATTAATTTTCATGAAGTGTTTCTATACGTTCATAATTTATCTCCATAACTTACCTTGATACTCTTTAGAGTTCTGACTTTCTTGTTCTTCTACATCATTTCAGTTTTGAATGGGAATTTTTCTCTCTTACTGTGTGCACAAATATATAGCTGCAGACAGAGGCACATCGTGCAAAAGAGGAAGAAAATATGCATGAAATATCAAGTAATCACTATAATTGAAATAAAAATGGAGTATAATTCACCATAAGAGAGCCAGCATGGTGTGTGGTTAATATGCTGGCCTACAAACCAGGAAACTGGGAGTCTCATGTCTTCCTTAGGCATGAAAGCCAGCTGGGTGACTTTGTGGCCAGTTAATCTCTCTGAACCTAACCCACCTGACAGGGTTGTTGTTTGAACAGATCAATTTTTCAAACAGACAACCTCTTCAGAAAGAGGAATACCTTCTGACCATCATTCAAATACAGGCCAGGGCTATACATGCGGACATCTGGAGTCCCTCACTGCAATACAGTTTCAAAACAAATAACAGCATGTAATGCAACTAGGTGCTTTGTTGTTGTTGTTTTTTAATCAGATCATTGTTTATGACTCTTGTAACAATCATTTGGAAGATTAAAAATGACCAAAGAAGAAGAAAATAAAACTGACATGTTTGGCTATGATCTGTGGAGACTTTGATTTCATTCTTGATACTTGAATGGTATCTTTTTTATATATACTAAAGCTATGGTAGTATTCCAATTTAACTGCTGCTCATGCATATATGACAAGAAACACAATGCAATATCATGAATTAGTATGTCGTGTATATATTAGAATTGCATTCATAATATTGCAGGTCACAATTGCTGTTTTCGATAGGTTAAAAAGAAAAAATGTGTTAATTATACCTGTAGCTCTCTGTCTGTAGTTCACAACATTGACAAGAATGCTTTTTTTTTTTCCTTTTTAGAATGTATTGTATTCTGGACCCTTTTTCATTTTTTTTCTATTGCTAGACCTTGAAATGATTCCCATTGGTAAGAATGATAATTTAAGTAGTCCTTGCATAATGACCATTCTTTTAATGACTGTTCAAAGTTGCAATGGTGCTGAAAAAAGTGACATGATTAATTCTCACATTTACAACAGTCACAGCTTCTCTGCGTTCACATGATCATTGTTTGGGCTAATAGCAACTTGCAATATCTTGCAGTTATGGGATTGCCACTTGTGACCTTCCCAGCTGGTTTATGACTATGAATGCTCACTTAATGACTGCAACCAGGACTGCTGGAATAACACTAAACAGGATGGCCATGTGTTGTTTTGCTTAACAGCCATTTTTTTTACTGATAGAATTGCTTACCCCAATTGGGGTACTTAAGCAAGGATTAATTGTTTGACAAGGCTGAAGCCTACTGTACTAGGACATGCCTAAAAGCAATATGTGGAAAAAATGTATCAGTATGCATAAATGTAGCATAAATGATTGGGCATGTATGCTATGCCTTCTGAATGAGCCAGGTGGCACAGTTCCATTTGTAATATTGGAAAATGCAGAATCTGTAGCAAGCTCATGCAGCACTTTAGATTTGATTCCAGAAAGAGCACACTCGGAAATTTTTTTTGTAACTTGACTCCAGAGCACCGCATGGCATACTGGGTGATAGTTTAAACTAGATAACATATCTGGCTAATATTATTCAGATCAATGTTTGTGCGTTAATACATGTATATATAATTTTTAATTATAAATTAGAAGATTCAAAGCACCAAAAAACTTAAATGCATAACCTATAGATCTGTTGTGGTATCTGTTTGAATGAGAGGAAATAGCATATTTGGGGATAGTGATAAAATTTTAGAATATAATGATGAAAAAATAAAAATGTCTTTTAAAGCTTACATATCTGTTTCCTTTAAAATCAGTTTTCTATTATTGTTATTTTTTATTTATTTAGCGTATGGCATTGCTATTGTTAGTCACACATTCAGCTGGATGTTCAGACTGGATTTAGCATTTTTGATCTACCTATCGAGCCCTCTCCAAGGACCTGGAATAGGGTCTCAGTATAATAATATAACAATAGTATTGTCTCAGGACATAAGCTGTTCCAAGAAAAGCTGCCTTTTATTGTTGTTTGTTGCTAATAGGCTAGCTTGCCTTGTCACTTCTTTGAAAATGGTTTGGGGGTTAAGGATGATATTCACATACTTTCCCCAATTCTGTAGTGCATCAGTAAGTACCAGACAAAATAATTACCTATGTGCTGGAAAATTTATTCCCTATTAAATGGCATTTCAGATTTCTTTTATGAGTTGTGGCATTACAACAGAGTTGTTGCACTAACCATTTCAAAGAATACATGCAAAGTAAAGTAGAGCATCCTGATTGCAGAGCCACATTTTCATAAACATAGTATTTATAATCATTACAATTATAAACCTGTTTTGTAGATTGTTGTATGCTATTTGCAGTGAAGTATTAATTCTCCTCTTCTCCTTCTGCTTATCAACCTGTCATATTTCCTTTCAGCTGAAAAACATTTGTTTAGTTGCCAGAGCTGTGATAACTGAGCAGCGGGAAATAATTTCTAAGAAATGTCTTGCATTTAAAGTATGTTGACACAAATATAGGGGAGACAGGTACGGTATTTTACAAGTAGCAGTTGAAAAAAAATGATGAACTACATCTGTGCAATGACTAATGAGCTCCATTTTTAAGATCCAGGGGTTGAGAAAACCAGATTCTTACAAATACCATCAAATAGTATTCTTTCGCTTCAAACAAAGTTCAGCTGGCTTAAACCCAGAGTCTCTCAACCAGACTTATTATGGATTAGATACATTCCATCTCACAATAGGAATGTGCTTATTAGGAAGGAGGGAAAATGGGGAACAAAGCAATAAAGGCTTAACCATTAAAGTGCTTGATATATCAGTGGGAAATGCTTATTAGAAAATATTTGCATTTTATCTTAAATATTTAATATTTAAATATTAAAATACTATAATATATGCAGCTTTCATATAAATAATATTAACAGATGCACAATTTAGAGAATGGTAAGACACAATTTCTCTGCTGCTATAAAGGGAGGACTTTAAAAAGATGTGGGGATCAACATGATAATATTTCAGTGGAAAAAGTCCACAAAGTGAAATCTTTTTTTTTAAAAAAGCTGCAATATTATAAATCCATCCCTATTTAATGAAACATAGAGTCTAGCTATTGGTATCAATGAAGCAAGCTTCACAACTGAAGTTTCATTTATTTCATTGAATCAATGATAGAGTTTGCATCCAAACTGTAGTTTATCTTCAGTCAAACATAGACATAGGTTATAGCTTATATTTTGCAAATCAAAAGCCAAGTTGTACTCTACCAGTGGATGGTTTTTAAACATAAGAAACTGAGAAACAGTATTTTATCAAAGATACCTACACTGTATAAAGGGATTATCCTATGAAAGTAGCCATTGATTCCATTGATAACAGATCAAACAGAACTACTTTCCATCAAAGCATCATTCCATTGTCTTGCATATGTAAAACTTTTAATTATCAAAATCAAAAAAGGAATTTGTTTTCTTAACATTTCATGGTCCAGCATTTCCTAGCATGTAAAACAGTATGGATAAAAATTAATCAAAAATGTCAACTATATTTCCCATAATATTATTTAGAAGCCTAAACAATGAATAGCAATTCACTTTTGTGCAAGGACATCTGAGAAGGAATAGTTTCAAAATTAGATTGGGAGATAAATAATCAGGTTTCCTTAAAAATACCAGAACTTGAAGAAGAACTGAATTGAGGATATGATGAGCCCAGCCTATCCTACCATTCCTTTTACTATATAGTTCTCCTATGGTACATACACTCTATAAGTAGATTATAGCATCACAAGATAAAGAGGAGGTAATTCAATTACTTGTTGAGATTCCAAGAAATAAAGATATGTCCCAACTACAGCATACTTAAACTTTAACTTCTTCAACCTCCACAGAGTATTTATTATTTATTAATTAAATTATTTAATGAAACCATTTTATATTTTCTAGGCCTGATTTCAGGCTCTACTACAATAAAAGGATAGTCCTGTGTTTTAAAACCTGACATATCATCACTGCTTGTGATTTCTTAATAGATACAATACATTGATTGTGCTGATGATGGATGGGCACCCTTAGGCTTAAGGATTTCAGTCTTGAAGGAGCTGGGCTTAGACGTATCGTGGACTTAGGTTCAGTATTAGTATGTCAGCTTGGTGTTCAGTGCCCATGAAAACCACTTAAAAGTTTCAACCAGCCCAGAATGCATTGGTGCAGGCAGTTATGGGCATGCCTCAGTATGTCCATGTGACACCACTGTTTTACGAGCTACACCGGCTGCCTGTGTTTTTCTGGAGAAATTCAAGGCAATGGTGATCACCTATAAAGGCCTACATGGGACCAGATTATTTGAGGGACCACCTATCTCCCATGTTTTCTATCCGTCTAGTAGGAGCTGGCAGATTTGGCATGCTCCAGAGCCTCTTAATTAAACAATGTGCTTCATTTGTTGCAGTATCTGCCTTCTGGAATGAGATCCCATCTGATTTCTTTGTGATTGTCACCCTATTGGCATTCTGTAAAACCTCAAAGACTTGGTTGTGTTTTAAGATGAATGGAACTACTTGCCAGGAATCTTTAATCTGTGTTTTTTAACAGAGTGACCAAACTCCATCTTGTTTTGCTTTGTATTGTGGTTTTATGGTTTACTATATTGTGAACTGCTCAGAGTCATTTTAGAATTAAGCAAACACCTAAATTGAAACAAAGAAACAAACATTACTGGATTTGATTATTTTGATCAGGAAACAGTGTTGATGGGTAAAAGTTTAATTCTTTTTTTACCAATGTTGCATTCATGCTATCCCACTATTGTGGCCTAGTTTTAGGAAAGAGATTACTAGATCTGATCATATCAGATCAAACAAAAGCCTTTATTAAGGTCTTTACATCAAAGAACAGTACAATAAATTACATAAACATATAATTAATAAAATTAAAAAGTAGATTAAAAATACATAAAATAAATGAAAAAAGTAAGATATCTATTTGTTAATACATCTAGTTTAGTCCAACAAAAGATAAAGGCAAAGACTTGAAATGTGTATAGTGCATCTAAGATATTGTTGATAAGACTTCAAACTGATAATTTGATCATTGCTTTTAATACAAATTTAATGCTTTTTACCATTTACTTGGTTAGTAATAACCAATAGGAACATACTTACATACAGCATTAATTTATAATATTAAAAATGGCTCTATATGTGAATTTTGATAGCTTTTTTAAAAAAATGTCATTTATTTTCTTATTTATTTTCTCCCCCTTTTTCCAGTATTAACAGAATAAACTAGCATACTCTCAGCATTGGAGAGTTCTCTTGGTATTGCTTTCCCTTAGAAGATATTGCAGTCTATGTACCAGCACAAGTATTAATATTTGTCCAAAAATGTATCTCTAATTTTGCTTTCATCCATTTTATGTTAGTCTGATAACTATTTCATAAGTTTGTGAGTTTAGTATGCTGAATGTAATCCAATATGGATGAAATCCAATGAAAAACCCAAAATTTGAATATGGCTTATCATGTTACCTTTCAGTTTATATAAACTCTGAGTGTAGTAGAAATACCATATATACTGTATAATATAGCTGCAATTAATATCCATGATTGCTGAAGAATATTGCATGGTTGAAAACCATTTATTCTTTGTCAAGTGGCAAATACTGTTTTACTGTCCTAACGGTCACACCAAAGCATCTAAGATTGATCATATTAAATACCTAATTGTAGTTCAAGAAATAATTTGCTAGACTTGATACAAAAATTATAGCAAAGCAGTTCCATATTTATTGATGAGTGGGCAGCTTGGAGTATTTAGTTACTTATTATATGTACTGCTCTTTTTTTATATCTCCATACATTAACATAGTTGACATTTTTAACAAGTTCAAAAATGGCTTGGCATAGAAATATTCTAGTTAAAAACTGAGGTAAATGTATAACTGAGTCAGAATACCTGCAGTGCTTTAATTTGGCTATCACAGAAATTGTACAGGATATGTTTTACATTTTCTCTAGAGATTTAAATTGTCAAGCAGTATATAACCGAAATGCAGGGAAATTATTGTCATCAAAATACTACGAAATATTCTATGATCATTATTCTTCAAGATAGCATTCTATGTCAGACAAAGTCTTTGTAACTTTTACAGTGAATCATGATTGTTTTTTAAAAAGATTTCCTTGAACAGTTTATTTAATTTGTCTTTTTATTGAATCTGTTGTAACCAGAATACATGACGTAGAATTTTGGATCAGTAAGTGTGGTAATACTATCATTTTAAAGTTTAATGAAGCTGACTTGTTAAAAGAAGTGTGGTTCAGTTAGAGTAGATCTGAAGTTTAGAAATGTGCAGATATTTTAAATTGGCATCACTAAATCCAAGTTTTGTTTCATTTTTTCAAACAGGTTGAAGCAATGAAAACAGCACTTAACAGTCTTAGCCTGAATATTGTAGAGATGACAGATGACCAGGCAACCTTAGACGGAGGAGATGTTTTATTTACAGGTATAGTAAGGTTAAAAATCTTTTTAATATTTGAATTCTATAGACAGGTTGATTATAACATATTCACTTACTAAAATAAGTGCAAATTCTCCTAACACAATGTTAGTAAATTTGCTTTTCTATCATTGATATTAGACTTTCAATATAATAAATCTTTTTCTAAGGTAAAATTTGGTCTTGATTTATCAAGTGAAGGAGAACAAATATAATAAGTATTACTAGTATTATGTCATATTATGATAGATATAAAAAAGATTATGACATTGACCTTCTTAGTTGTAACGTACATTGTAAGTTACACATAGTTTTCTTTGTACAACACTGGTAACATTTAGGTCTTAATGATCTTATATAGTTTGTTGCAAGCAGGAAGAAGACAAAAAAAATTCATTTTAAATAATATATATATTATATATATTATAGCCTGAACAGGAAAGTGGAAATAAAATCATAGCCTTAGCATTAGGAAAGTGGTAGTGATAAAGAATGTTTGCAATAGCCCCATTTTAATAGACTTTTGATAATTTTTGGTTGTAGTCCATGCTGCTTTTAAGCTAAATGTATCTTTTCTGCTTTTAAGGTCGGGAATTTTTTGTGGGCCTCTCAAAACGGACCAACCATCGTGGTGCAGAAATTCTGGCAGACACCTTTAAGGTTGGCAGATTTACAAGTGTTCTTTCTGGGTATAGATATAAAAGCATGGGAATTTGTACAATTCCCCACTTGAGCCTAACTCCTGACTGTGATGGTTGGTCTCCAACACTAAACCATCATATGATTTTTTTATTTTAACTGGGATTTATTAAACATATTCACACACACATCGCCACAAGCCATATACAATGGTAATAAACTTGTCATTGGATTCACATTAAACTAAAACCCAACAATAATTAGGAATTATCATGGAATACAGTAATTAGGAACTACTATGATGTATGAACCAAGCCAGTATTCTATTTTTAGATTTATCAGCAGGATAAAAAAATGAGGAAAGAGATACATGATACTTTAAGCTAGTACGATTTTTGCATAAGATTCCATTATAGATGAAGGTAAATATACCTGTGTTGTATGCTTACCGTTTAAAAAAAATGTAATAAATTATTATCCAAAATCACCAAAGATTTTTAAAGTATTATCATACTAAACTTATTCTAACACTATAACTTACTGAATTTAGTTTATTACACCAGACATTTATAGGATGAATAGTGTCCAAAAAGTGTTTTAACTTACAGAAAGTCGATAAGTTTATTTTACAAATCATGCTGATTTCTATTTTTTACAGTTCTTGTTCATAAGAATAGGTGCTTTTAATGCTTTCCAATATTGTGACACATTTATTTTAGCCGATGTTAGTAAAATTCATATAAATTGTAAATGTACAGGTTTTTTTTCTTGGAATAATTACTCATTTTTATTGTTTTTTGCAATAACGATGACATACAAAATAAAATTGTCCAGTGAAATGTGCTGTGTTTCTAGAACTGAGTTTATTTATCTCCAAAATACATGCAGATATTCAGGCACTGAAAAGTACAATTTACAGGTAGTCCTCATCTTACAACCATAATTGGGACCAAAATTTTAATTGCTAAGTTGTTAAGTGAGCCTCGCCTGGTTTTACAACCTATTTTTGCCACAGTTGTTAAGTGAATCACACAGTTCCTATGAGAGTCCAGGTTTTCCCATTGATTTTGCCTGTCAGAAGATAGCTGGGAAGTTCACCAATTGTGATCATGTGACTCTGGGATGCTGCAACCATTGTAAATACATGCCAGTTACCAAGCACCCTCATTTTGATCACCTGATCATGGGGACGCTATGATGGTCTTGCAAGGACTGGTCTTGAGTCACTTTTTTCAGTGCTGCTGTAACTTGGCATGGTCACTAAATAAATGGCTGTAAGTCAAGGACTACCTATGTAATTGGCTTAATTTATAAGACGATTAATCTAAACAATTCTTTTGCAAACACCTCATTTATGTACAGGATTATGCTGTTTCTACAGTCCCTGTTGCTGATTCCTTGCATCTGAAAAGTTTTTGCAGCATGGCTGGACCAAACCTCATTGCTATTGGTTCAAGTGAAGTTGCACAGAAAGCCCTCAAGGTAAACATGATGAATAGTGCCTGTGTATTGTTTATATAGCAGTATATTCTAAAAAAAATCAAAACAATCTTTATAGGCTGCAAGTATATCTAGTTTCCACAAACTAGAAACTAAGGGCCAAATTCAGCCTGATGTGGTTCAATGCATGCTTATATCAATAATTATATTTATAAAGTTATAAATAAAATCACAAAATGGGGGGAGAGATAGTTGTTCATTATTAGAATAGCAGCAATCATGGAGAATAAATATAATCTCCCTGGTTGTAGTCATGAGTGGGGAAAAATCTGACATTACAATCCTGATTTGAGAGTAAAATCAATGGAAAGCTGATTTACTTATTTACTTACAAAACGTATTAGCTGCCCAACTTGAATATTGGAAATGGGGTGAAGTACAATAAATAAATAAAAGTAAACAAAATAAACAAGTTCAATCAAATCCAAAGCATCAATAGGTGAACCAGAAAATAGTTTTTGTGTCACTCTATTCATGTTTCCGTTCATCCCAGGCTCGAAGTCCAAGAAAAAAGTCAGATTTTTAGGCATTTCTGAAAGCTCCACAACAGAAAAGGCATAGCTACTAGATCTCATCAGAGGGCATTGTTTCAGAGGTTCACCCTTATTATGCCGGGTAAGGCAACAGAGAAAGCAGGAGAAGAAAATAACATAGTTGGCTTCTCATTGCAACAAAATATTGTATACCCTTATGCGTGGTCACACTGGAGCAGTAATTAAGTATCGGAAGCAATTTATTTATTTATTAATTTAATTTATATACCGACCCATCTCCCGAAGGACTCGGGGCGGTTTACAGCCAATAAAAACAACAATACATACAATCCTAAAAAAGCGTTTTGGAGAACGCTAACCTCACAGGAAGGAACCGCGCTTCCCTAAGGAAGAATGGGAAGCTGGGCTAGGAACAGGCTAAGGCGGTTATTTCCGATGGTAGATGAACTAGAGGAACACGTCTGGGGCGAGAGTGGGCGACTCTAGCACCCTTTACGACCTGTAAGACTTCAACTCCCAGCATTCCCAAGCCAGGAATTCTGGGAGCTGAAGGTCCTACAGGTCGTCAAGAGGCCAGAGTCGCCCACCCCTTGCTCTAGAGACCCTTCAGCACCGTTGTACTAATGTTTCCCCCAGGGGAACCCACTGCCTTTGTAAAAAATCAAACAAACATGCCATGCTCAACTCCCAAACTGGAGAGATTGGGACGTTTGGAGGGTTTCCAGGCATTAAAAAAATCCTGATTCCTCCCCCGAGTTGATTTTACAGAGACGCTTTTCCCTTCGTGTGAACAGAGCCTGAACTCCACGTCTCGTTCATTGCAGCGGGACACACCCATGCACACCCCACACACACACCCCAAAAAATTGTCACTTCCAACCAATAAACCTTCAATTCTTCATCAGAGGGAGTCGGTGAGAGATACCTTCTGTGCTCTGAAAAACACATTTGCTGAATCCCGAGTCCTTTTGGCTAGGGTTGCCTGAGCTTAAGCCGGCCTCTCCCCCTCCATGCAAAATTTGTCTTTGCTAAAATTGGACGTTTCAAATGAATTGAGGGGAATTAAATCCTTGGGGGATCATCTGCAAATGGGATTGGGAGGTCCACTCAATCTGCTTCGCGTTGATCTCCAACCCCAAACTTTGCAAAGCCCTAAAATATATATGTATATATAAACTTTGCAAAGCCCTAAATATACACACACACACACACACA
>JAEANM010017421.1:0-12960 GCA_017656035.1 Myanophis thanlyinensis | reverse complement strand
AAGATACTGTGGTCGACAGTATCGAAAGCCGCTGAGAGGTCTAATAGGACCAGGACAGAGGAGCAATCCCTGTCCCGCGCCCTCCAGAGATCATCCACCAATGCGACCAAAGCCGTCTTTGTGCTGAAACCAGGCCTGAAGCCTGATTGGAGAGGATCCAGATATAGCATATCATCCAAATGCCTGGGAAGCTGATGTGCCACCACGGTCTCAACAGCCTTCGCTAGAAAAGGAAGGTTGGAGACCGACCAATAACTAGACAGCAGGGCTGCATCCAGGGAAGGCTTCTTGAGGAGGGGCCTCACCACCACCCCCTTCAGGGCAGGAGGTAAGGACCCCTCTCTCAAAGAAGCATTTATAACCCCCTGGAACCAACCCCGTGTCCTCTCCCAGGTTGCTAATACCAACCAGGAGGGGCATGGATCTAAAAGACATGTGGTGGCATTCAGACCCGCCAGCAATCTGTCCACTTCATCTGGGGTCACAGGATCAAACTCAGCCCAGATAATTTCATCCAAGACCGGCCTTCTTCCCCATCTAGAGTAGCCCAGTCAGAGTCCAGCCTATCCCGGATCTGAGCGATTTTATCCTGCAGAAAACAAGAAAAATCCTCGGCCCGTCCCTGCAAGGGATCTTCCCGCTCCCCAACTTCAAGAAGGGAGTGGGTCTCCCTAAAAAGGGCGGCTGGGCGGTTTTCTGCGGATGCAATAAGGGCAAGAAACAACTGCCTTATTTACAGGATTAACCCTGTAACGTTAATCTTTACAGGATTAACCCTGCAAAGTGGGGAAAAAAACAAAAGGAGATTTCTTCTAATAACCAGTTCTACAGAATATGCTGGAGAGTCTGTAGCAGCTAGGACAAATTCTAGTCTGTGTAAGAAATAGGTTGTTTCAGAGGTGAAATTTAGCCGGTTCCAACCGGTTGGGAACTGGCTGAATTTCACCTCTGGAACAACCTATTTCTTACACAGACTAGAATTTGTCCTAGCTGCTAGAGACTCTCCAGCATATTAAGAGTATTTATAGCAGTAACTGTTCACAAAATTTATGTTTTAACTAATGTCAGGAGTTGAACAGAGAACCTTTCCATGCAAAACATGTGTTTAGACACTGACTGGTCTCTTACATCAAACTTCAATTAAGCATCCAAGCACCAACCAGCACCAAACCTATTTGGTCAGAGACCCCACTGATTTCAGACATACTTTGATTTCTTCCTATTTTAACACTGTATTTCACACACAGCTTAGCTGTTTAATTGATCAAAAAGAGAGAAGACATATGACCCAATTTCATACTATGCTAAGAACAAGAAATTATTATTCTATGTGCAACATTTCACGGACAATAACCTAACTACAGTATCTGTTACTGTTTTCTTCAACTTGCAATTTATAGGCCTGATTATGTAACATGCTTTGAAATGAAGACCTGACCAACATAGACATATATATTAAGAGCATGGCTGTCAGAAAAGACAGGGTTCTATTCGTTTCGTTGTATTTCCCCCCCCCCTTTTTATGACCCTGTAATACCTTTTTATCAGAGTGGAATTGGGGCAGCTGAATGGAGCTGAGCGTTTACTGGCCGAATGCCCTTCCTGACACCTACATGGAGTTTGCAGCAGATAATTTTCTCTTTGCACCCTGATAGAGAAACATCTGTTGCTGCCTGGGTTTGAACTTTCAACCTTCCAAGTGAGAGGTGAGTGTCCTCACTTCTAGTCCACCACACTGCTCTTTGTTTTTCATTAAATAGTCTTTCCTAATTGGTATGTTCCACATTTGTTGGTCTCCCATGATTCCCAGTTACCCTTTTAGCAGTCATTGGCATTCTTAGATGGGCTTCAATTTCTGGGACTAATTTTCCCTTAATAAAATGCTGAATTTTCCAACCCATCTCAGCATCACAGCTCCTTTAAACAGATGTGCCAACGAGTCTCTGAGTTTAACACTTTCAGGAAAGAACATAAAGTTTGTACAAGGGATGCCACAGTTTATGGAAAATATATCGATACAAGAAATAAAAACAATATGTGACTTTTTTTTTTAAAAAAAAATGCCCTCAGCGAGTTCAAAAATGGGAAGAGAAAAAACAAAGAGTCTTATCATTGAGGACGAGGAGGAGAAGCATGGTAGCCAAAAAAAAACAATGGAATGTGACACATTTACTTAGCAAGGGATTTGAAATAAAACAGGAATGTTCCTCAGGAACAGTTTTCTGTTCCTTGTACCATTTGCCATGATTGTTCATGTGAAAATGAGCTGGTCTAGATATCTAATGAAAATTGAGTTGTTTTATGGAGGGAGGGCTTATGCTAGACCTTGTCTGCCTATATGTGACCCTTCACCTCCACAGCAGGACAATTTCCTTTCTGTGCTGCGATTACCCCTTGGTATTATCACTGTTTGTAAGGCTGACCAAGCAGCCTCACACTACCAGATAACACAGATGCTTATTTCATAACTCCTGTCACTTAACAATCTGTCTGGAATATGCCCCATATGTGTGAATATACTTTAAAAAAAAAAAACCCAATAGTTTGGGAACTCGTTGCTCAATGAAAGAAGGGGAAAAACCCTCTGCAATTCCCTATACATTTTTCTCTTGCCTGCCTTAATAAATGATGAGTTTCTTTAAAGAAAATCCCAGATCTTGGACCCAGTTAATACATTTTAATGGACGAGTTCCACTGCAGGAAAGAAATAGAGGAAACAGAGAGCTTTGGATAGTAAATCATACTTCTTAGTGAGGAGTATACGGGTATAGTACTAATTTTAGTTTAGTTTTAATCTAACTGTATGAAGGGAACGATGAAATGAGCACAAGGTGATAGAAATTGATTTAAAAACACAAACATCTGGAATTTCTTTCAGCTGGCAAATATAAACTGATTTTGGAATATCACTAAATTACTATTACTAGGGCTGGTTTCTAAATGGCAATACAACACAAACATTACCTATGTAATTGTTTGAGATAAAAATGATTTCATTATTTTGTGAAATTGCAGAATGTTGACATTTGTTGAAGTCTTTCTTCATTTTGAGTCTTGGGTTTCTCGACTTTATCTTTGCAGGTTTGGGCTATTTGTTAATATTCTAGTTATGTGTCCCTCTTCCCATTTTTTGTATTTATCCTTTTCTCTCTCTCTGTTTATTAGAGTGTTCTTTGTGAAACCATACTTCTTTCTTCATGGATTTCTTATTTTTTTCTTTTTCAGTGGTATTGAGTTGGACTGGGATTTTATAATCTTATTTTTCAGAGTTTCCCAAGCTTCTTTAGTTGTTTTCACCTTTAAGATTTTCATTCATGGAATCCTTCCCAAGCTCTATCTAGGATTGTTAAAATCAGCTCTAAGACCCTGGTTTGATTATATTCTAGTACTTGTGCCTGTATTATATTGAATTTCCAGTATGACATAGCTCCTGCAGCTTCAACCCCCTTTATAATTTCTATCCTATTAGTATGGATTAGGTCCAGTATAGCTGCCCCACTAGTTCCCTCCTGACAAAGTTGTAAGCTAAGTTATTAGGAACCTGTTTGATCTCCCAGTTGATGTCAGGATTCTGTCAGTGGCTTTAACAAAGTCTATCAGCACTATTAATTCACAAGATGTTTTAATGGATATTTAATTGAAAGCAACGTTGTATTGTATAAATTATTCTTCCTCCACTTTCAGAAATTATCCTGAAAGCAGCATGTTTTTTGTGTTTTAGTATCCCTTCTAGTCCAATCTAGTACTAAATAAAGTTTTCTTGATTATGGAGCATACAACAAAATCTGGCAGAAAAGGCATGTTGTGGGTACCACCATCTACGGACCTACATTTGATGGGTTGCAGAAGGCAGCCCTTCTCTGCTGTAGTGCCCACCCCATTTTCTCCATCCTGAAGTCAGGTTATCCCCATCCATGTTTTCATTCTGGAAGTCCCTTGGGACCTGGTTATGTCATCAGGCCTGGGCCCCATAGAGAACTGGAGATATTTAGATGACTAAATATATGTATCTATTGTTTTGTTGATTTTTGTACGCTGCAGAGTTATTTTTTGTGAGACGTTTGATCATTTAAATATGAGTAATAAATAAGTAAAATAAATAAACCAACAAGGCCTTTGAATTATCCTGAATAATAAAAATTCTGCAAAGCAGTGTGATATTGTCATATGTTTTTTTTTAAATTAAATCACTGACAGTAAACAAGAGGGTTTGTGATTCTTGCCTATTCAACACAGGGATAAATAGAGGTGTTTTGTACATATATAAATATATTTTCAATATAAATATTCAGAAAAGTATACAGCCTTTCCACATGAATACAGCCTGGATTATAATAAATTTTAGATAATATATTTTTCACATTATACCACAAATAAATCTAAATCTTATTAACAACAGCATTAAAAAAAACAGCACAGACAACAAGTCTCTTTTATATTTTTTATATTATTTTATAAATATTGGCGATGTGAAGTCTAGAGTCTTGTTATACTTGAGAATGCGCTTAAGGATAAAAACCACTTTTAGGTGTGCAATAATTAATTCAAGGCTTCCTTATACTTCCAGTGTTTCTTATTTTTGTATTTACTACCTATAAGGACTACAAATTTTCTTTAAATCACAAAAAACACCAAGTTTGTTCCAAAGCATTCCATTTCATTTTCACTAACATTTGTTATTTTAACTCAATCCATCTTTAAGGATTTATTTTGCATTCCCTTGTATTTAAAAGATTTATATGGCCGCCCATCTTAAGCACCTTTGGGCAGCTCACAACAACAATAATTACTGGCAGATTCCATTTTCACTGCTTTTAGTGGAAAACATTAACTTTTCCCAATTGGCGCTCTCTGGTGTCCTCCTGAATCATTTTCAGTTATTTCCCATTAATACTGACTAAAGATGACAAATTTAGGGAAGCCTGAGATCAGGGCCATCCTTTACTTGTGTATGATCCATGCAAGTTATAACAACAAATATATTTATATAAAAAGCTAAACTACAGAAATGATTTTCTGCTTTTATTTCAGAAGAGAATTCAGTTCTTGAGTTTACTGCCTTATTTCCACCACCACCCCTTCCTATAGAATTGAGGTTAGAGGTTAGTTTGGTTTGGCAAAACAGAGGCTGGCTTCCAAACTGAAAAGTTGTGGTAGTATTTCTCAGCACCAATTTCCTTGAATTCTCAAAACAATTTCTAAGTATGCTTACATGAGCTCAGATACCAACTTTCTTATTTGACCATTTTAAATAGCAATTGTTCTCTTAACACTGATGGTCTTACTTAGTTTGGAAACAACCAAACTTAGAGAGTTACCAACGATGCCTCAATTGTTCTCTTCCGCTTGTGCCACCAATCGCAATGAAGTTATGAAAAAGTAAACTTTCTTTCCTCCTCCAAGTGCTATAGAGTATACAAAATCTGTGATTTATTTCCAAATCAGTCGGAATGAAGGATGTATAGCATCAGAAACCATGAGACTGGTGGGTATCAAAGTCAGCAGGCCCTCCAGATAAGCACTTCTCTATTGAAATATGTCTTAATTGCCTTGTTAGAGTGTGTCATTTAGCAAATGACAACATCTCTAAGCTGTCCTAAGTATGAACAAAACAGGTCTTTATTTGATGGCGTTTGTGTTTCTACAAGCACTGTTTCATTCTGCCTTCTTCCAACATTGTTTTCAAAATGCTCCTTTAAGGTTCACATGAAAATACTTAACGCTTTCAAACTACATACATTTTTGTATACAATTTCTCTTGTCAGTTTTTGGAAGTGCATACTTTTAGTATATGCCTTCTCATACAAGTTTCTCTAATACATTAATTTTCATGTTTAGGTTTCTATAATTGATGCATATTTGTCCAGAGAGAAGTACATACCAAGTATTAGTTTGAATCACAATGTAGAAGCATAAATTTGTGCTGCTTCATGTGACCTTATGTATACCACCTACATTCCTTCCTGTTTTATACCGTATACTTGTTGCACACACTTATTAGGAATATAAACTCTTATATTACATCAAGGTGAATTGCTAGTGATAGAAAAGGCCAAAACAAACAATAAAATATAAAATGTGAAAGGAGGCCAAGGTCATCATTTTGATAAAATAAAGTCACTGTGCCAAGTAGGGCTATTCCCATCACCTCTCTTAAACTCACACCTACTAGAAAGTCTTTGGATATATACGAAGAAGCATCTTTTGCTGCAGCTGTGCAAACAATGTTCTACTCTGTTGCTGTTGCATTTTTAAACACTTATCTTCCAAAATCTCTCAATTCACTGCCTTTGATGTTCCAGAGCACCCTCAAGGGCGGAATTCAAGAGAATGAATGCCTTATTAAAAATTAATGCAACAATTGCATCAAATGAGTATTACTAATTAGGTTTAACTACATGGGTTCTTTGTGGGTTTCAAGTCAATCAGTATCCATTTATGTCCCCAAGTAATGTGTGTTATTGTAATTTTCCCTTTACATAATGGAGCATTAAACTCAGCTAATCTCAGCTTAATGAATGAATCTTGTAGATGTGCACTCAATCCCTTCGTTCCTCTCTTTATTGTAAAAACGAACAAACCAGCATCTCTTCAGTTAACTATAATTTCCAGTTTCACCCTACCAGTCTACACAGGTGAAAGATTTTAGGCAAGCCAGGACAGGATATAAAGTCAACTTTAAGACTTTTGATTATATTCTGTCTTATGATCCAGCATCCCAGTTCTGACAAATTGGGGAAGTGTGATTAGTGGAATATTAATTAACACATAATGTTTATTATCTTGTAAAAATGAGCAGTGTGTCTATCATTAATGTTGCTCATATCTCATCTTAGGAATAATATCATTGTTGAAGACAGCAATAACATTCGTTATAGAAAATATCCTCTCTACAGCAATTTATTTCCCCATCACACAAGTGGGCTACAGCTCTTGACCTTCAGGATGAAGTTGATAGTACATGATTAATCCCTCTATCCTTGGCTTTGTATTCTTGATAGTTCCAACTGTGCGGTCAAGACTATTTCTCACACTATTTATGCCATGGGACAAAGGGAAATGTAAACATCTTGATCTGTGCAGCTGGACAAATGACATTTGAATTGTAAATTAAGAAATTTCACACAGTAAACTGGCAAATTTTTGCTTTAGTATCTCAGTTCTGAACAAATTTTCTCAGTAGGATTTCTAAGGAATTGGACTTCAGTAAAGTACGATTAAGATTGCAGTCTGTTGGAAATTGCACCAGTTTATAGTTCTGCACGGCTTCTTTTCAAATATAAAACTTTCCTTTTATAATTTGAATCTCTGCCTGCCCAAGGTCCATTTTCTTGCCTATGTAAGCTATATAAATCATTCCTATGTAATCCCTAGAGAAAAGAGACATGTTGTGGAAAAAGAATTTTTATATTCTCTTATTGCTTTGGATATTTCAAAAGCAGCCTTGTTAAAATGAGAAAAGTGATCAAACTATGAAATCATTTCCTTCTGTTTCAAATATTTTACTCAGAGGGAAGAAAGGAGCATAAAGAGGACGGGGAAATCTCTTCTGTTTTGACTCAGCCCCAAGATTCAACATTTCAGCAATTCTGTGGGATGATGCCATTTGCCAGCTCCTGAATGCTCCAGCCAGAGGTTCAAGTCGTCTCAGTCATAAGGAAAAACAATGAACCCTCTTGTGAAACTCGACTGGACTCCACATCACTCAAGCCATCAAGAGATTTTTTTTCCCCTTTTAGGAGAAAGGGAAGCTATCCTCTTGGAGCAAAGCATTGGCTGGAAGGAAATGGCAGACACAATGTCAGGCATTTTCTGAGATGGATATACAAGATTCTCTTGTTTGGCCTTTGTACATGTGCAGAAGGATGTATGAAAAATACTTTTCTGTTCTTTGGAAATAATTATTCCTCTCCCGCCCCCTCCCTTTGTAAGGGATTGACTTCAAAGACAGAAGAAGGGAGGAAAGGAGCTGTTTGAATCGCTGGGAAGAAGTTAAAATTAAAAAGCAGTATAATAAATCTCTGGTTTTTACAGTCTAGTACAAAGATTGAAATGGAGTTTACTTCTACGTATATGTGCTTAAATTATTTTTCAAGAGTTCTACGTGTGTTACTGTTAGAAACAGTTTGCATTCTGCAAGTATAGGCAGGTGGGTGGCTTTCATTAGAAATTGTTCAGCATTAGACGACGAATCCAATGAAATAAGTTTTTTATATACTGTACATATCTTCAATTTTATCTAGCCCTTAGTTGTGTCACTGTTATCTAATTCCCATTAAACCTGATCCATTTGCCAAAGATTTTCCTCTTTCAAAAGATACAACTGTTTCCTTCCTTCCTTCCTTCCTTCCTCCCTCCCTCCCTCCTTTCCTTAAATATGTTTTGTCTGAAATACTGGTGCAATAACTAGTACAAATACTAGTGCAACAACTACAAAAGCCTGTGCATAATTTCTCAAAACTGTATTGTATATAATGCTTCCTGATGCGTAAACCATATGTTCTTTGGAAAAATCCACAAAATAAACTTTTAGTAGTATTTTCAACACATACATCTCACAGCATAGGAAGATTCCCCCCCCCAAAACAACAACAACAACAACAACATGGAAATACTGTCTCGGCTGAAATAGATTGCTATTATTGCCATTCACATTGCTTAGGGGGAAAAAGAAAGCCCTGGTGCAGAGCAATGAGTTTTTTGTTTATCTGGTCTTTTAATGATAGCAGCTGTTAAATATGAAGGGTAACCAGCAGGTTAAACTTCTATTTGTTCAAACATATCAAATATTTAATTTTAGGAGAACCCTAACTTTCATCTGATCTCCATTGGAAAAGTCTAAATAAAACTACTATAGTCCCAGATTTTTGAAATAGTGGACTTGGCAATTAATTCCAAAAATAAAGCTTTCAACACTAGACAGCAACAACCCTTTGAAACAATTGAAGCAAAATATGTTTACAGTAAGTAGCACAATTCAAATGAGCTAACGTAGAAAGAAACAAAAACTACGGATTTTGGGTTCATTATCGTAGCATAACTATGATTGTTAACCTGATTCTAATCAACTTCAGTTATTTGTAACTAAGTAATGAAGAACTCTAAAAACAACACAGAAGAACAGCTTTTGTTTGGACATTGGTACAATACATTAAACAGATTTACTTAGTTGCCTGAAGGGGCTTATATTCTAATAAATATATTCAATGTTTTCTTCCTTAGTTAGTTATTAATTAGTTATTAATATTCATTAGGATTATGCAAAGAGGTGCTTCAAAGCAAAGAAGCATATATGAAGCAACTCTTTCGGTATTATTGAAGAAGTTCGGATTTTCAAGTTCACATAATTATACAGCCTTATTATTTAACTTTTCATCCCAGACAATGAAAAGCTTGCCTCTTTTTCCATATTATAACATGATAAAATAAAGAATGATTCAAGCTTGCAGAATTGTTATCTTTGCCTTCCTAATAGTATCCTGAGTATAAGTGTGTGTTAAGATTTCAATTCTCATCAACTTTAGCTAGTGCCAGAATTAGTATAATATATCTGGAAGGGATCAGGCTGTGGACTTTTGGGATAGGTTAAAAGATTAGCTTTAATAATAAATACAAATTACAAAGACATTATTCACACATAAAATCTATTTGAACAGTCAGGGATGATAAGTAATAAAGAATGATGGATGAATATTAAATTTCATTTTTCTTTGTGTACATTATTTGAATATTTATGGTCCCCGTTTCTATTCTGGACTTTTTCTTATCACAAAGTAGTTTCCAACAAGTTTATTATCCGAATGTAGAATGTACATATTTACTTAATTAGAGCCATGGTGGCACAGTGGTCAGAATGCAGTATTGCAGGCTAACTCTGCAACTGCCAGCAGTTCAATTCTCACCAGGCTTAGAGTTGACTCAGCCTTCCATTCTTCTGAGGGTGGTAAAATGTAGACCCAGATTGTTGGGGGCAATATGCTAACTCTAAAAACAATTTAGAGAGGGCTGTAAAGCACCTGGAATTGGTATATAAGTTTAAGTGCTATTGCTGTGGCTATTATCTAGATAGAAGAATACTTTTGATTTAATATTTTTTCTCTACCTACCACCAAATTATTTTATTCCTGAATGGATGATAAAAATACTTGTTGGACTCAGGTGGTGATACAAAGACTGTTTCAATTTGAGGCCAGTCACTCTTTCTCAGCTCAATCCACCTCACAGAGTTGTTATTGTGGGTTAGCATCCCTTTTCTCCAAAAAGATGACCCACCTTGAAAAGAAGCCCTATCACATTTCTAAGCGCATTTGATCAAATTAAGCCCCACCTACAAAATTAGCCCTAATTAAGACTCTGCCCACCCTGGGCTGAAGGGGGTAGGGTGAGGCACATAAAAAATAAGCTAGGGTGGGGGTGGGGGTGGAGCTGCCCTACTTACCAGGCCTCACATACCCCGACACCTGCCTTGCCTTCTGTGGTCACTTTTTCTGTGGCCGCTAGCCGCCATTCGCATGCATTGCTCTGGCCTCCATTTTGCTTTCAGATGCCTTCCAGAAAGTCCTCTGCAACCAAGAATAGAGCTCCAGGGCGATCTGGAGCTCTGTTATTGGCTGCAGAGGGCTTTCTGGAAGGCATCTGAGGATGAAATGGAGACTGGGGTGAAGCATGTGAGTTGCAGCAAGTGGAAGCAGAAGAAGTGGGCCAGCAGTGGGTTCCTGCTCAGTGGGGCTGTGGATGCCACCACTGTGAGGTGAGTCAATAATTAGAACCTTCCAAAAATAAGGCCTAGCCATTTTTTTCAGGGGATCAAAAGAAAATAAGACTCGGCCTTCTTTTTGGAGAAACATGGTAGGAGCAAGAAGGTGTGTTGGATATGTTCGCTGCCTTGAGTTATTTGTAAAAATAATAAAGGTGGGATACATATTAAATGAAATAAGTATATAAGAATATTATCAAAAGATAAATCAATAAACAAGGCAGTTCAATTGTTTCACTGTACTCCTTTGCAAAATTCTTAAGGCAGAACATTGAAAGCAGTTGTATAAAGCCATTCTGTCACCAAGTGACAGACTATATATTATGTTGCTGTGATTTCAAAGGCATTATATTGTATGTTTCTCTGCAGAAATGATAGGGCAGAATTACTTCCTGTATGTTGGGGTTACTGAACTTATTTTTGGCAAACCAAATTCACTCTGAATAAGCTTGTCAGAAGTCTACATGACAGCTGTGAGCAGGGATAGAACACGCAAGGCATATACTTTCCAACCATCTTTTCTACATAAAATCTATTCAATCATGTATAAACACATTCTACTTAGGTATATACATTCCTTTCTCTTTTGATAGACATTTTTGTCAGACTTTTAATTAATTGGATTTATAGCAAACAGTGGGTGATACTTTCACATTGAAAGATGGGTTTAAAACCATTGACTTTTGCCATCTCCAGCACCAAACTTCCTCCCTTTGAAACCATCAGTGGATGGTGATAGTATTACTTTGTGTAAACTTCTACTGATACCAATGGAAGTTCTTCTCAGGCATCTTGTAACCTGGAAAAGTATAGCATTAAACTGTGCATTTCTATGGTTTGTAATTACAAAAGGTTTAGGAAAAGAGAGAGTCCACTAAATGGGGAAGCTTATCAGCTGCAGAGGTATCTCATAATACAGGTAAGTCCTTGATTTACAGCAGTTCATTTAGTCACCACTGAAAAAAAGTGACTAATGGCCATTTTTCACACTTATGACCTTTGTAGCATCCCATGATCACGTGATCAAAATTCAGAAGCTTGGCAATTGGTTCATACTTATGACTGTTGCTGTGTCCCAAGGTCATGTGATCCCTTTTTGCAACCTTTTGACAAGCAAAATCAATGGGGAAGCCAGGTTCACTTAACAACCTTGTTACTAACTTACCGACTGCAAAGATTCACTTAACACTTATAAAATGGGGGAAAATTCATTTAACAAATGGCTCACTTAACAACATAAATTTTAGGATCAGTTGCAGCTATAAGTTAAGAATGACTTGTACCATGATCTACTATATTGTGAATAATACATTTTAGCTTGCATTCTATTATTTATGTAAATATCACATCTTAATTTCTTGTATGGTAATACCACAATACTGCAAGATAAATTTCTTCTTTCATTTATTTATTCAAATTTATTAACATCTCAACTCCAATGAACTGTTATTTGTAAAAAAAAACACCTCATAATGTTATATAAGAAGGGAACCTTTAATTTATCAAAAGGGAAAAGAACTTGTTGAGAAAATGTATATATTACACATCATAAAAACAGACTGTATACATGAAGATGATATCTCAGAGCTAGATACGTGCTTATATATTTGAAAACATCACAAGTTGAAGTCAAGGCTAATGGTTACTATCAGTGTAATGATAGACTCAAGATCTAGTTTGGTGCAGTGATTAAAGATGCCAAGCTAGAAACCAAGAAATTCCATTCTACTTCTGCTTTGGACAAAATGCCAGCTGGGTGACCTTAAGCCATTTACTCTCCAAAGGGTCCTTGGTGCTCTCTGAGCTTAGGTGCAGATGTTTCATTATCCAACTATGTAACATCTATGCTAGCACTGATGAATAAATGAAACATCTGCAAGAAAATGACCAGGCTCAGAGAGCACCAAGAACACTCATTTCAATCCTGAGCTAAAAATATTCTCCTCCACCATCATTCACTCTCCCTCAACTCTAGGAGACAGGCAGTAGTAAGGTTAGGGAATCTCACAGAGATATTAGCCAGGACTAATATTGACAATATACAGGAGTGATGTCATTGGTAAAGATGCCATTGCAGGCAATCTCCTTTCTATGCTATCCTAGAGCAGGGGTGGGCAATTACGGCTCCTTCATGACTCGTGGACTTCAACTCCCAGAATTCCCAAGTCAGCATGACTCGGGAATTCTGGGAGTTGAAGTCCACG
>JAEANM010017420.1:0-12960 GCA_017656035.1 Myanophis thanlyinensis | reverse complement strand
GATAAGAGTTATATGTAGAATGTTATAATTGTTAGGGCATAAATTCTTGAAGGGATAATTAAATGATATAGAGGGGTAATACTCCAGTTTAATAATTATAGGGGAAAACATGTTTAATGAGACAAGAGACTGTGTTTAATGAGACAAGAGACTGTGGCCCATGCAAATGCAAGTATTCCCCTAGCTCCTGGGGAATATGGTAACTCTGTATCCAGTGCCTTCTGACGCCTTTTTGGGTTAGCCTCCTCTGCTCTTGTGGGCTTCTTGGCACTTATGGGTTTGGCCTTTATCTTTGCAGCCACTCCTGCCAGGACAGATTTGCACTTAGAAGGCACCATCTTTGAGCCCTGATCATGTGGGGCTGATGTATGTGCAGTCACATTCACATTTCTTGATGTATCCTCCATCGTCTGTTAGGTAGCACTAAAAAGAGGCAGACTCATATTCCTCAGGAACTCTGCTGCTGGAAGATATAATCTCTGCTATAATGAGTACATAAATAAAAGGCAGATTCACCTCCAGAGAGGCCTTGCTGCTTAGGCCGGTGTTTGCACCAGATGACCGGACAGAGACTGTCATTGCTGGGCAATGGTGGCTATGTCGAACAGGAGGGGGAGCCAGCCATTTAAATGACTTTTCCTGCTGTCCAGTTCTTCTTGCAAGGGTGGTGACTATGTCCGCTAGGCAGGGGGAGTCTGTGAAATGTCCTCACTTTGTACTATCTCCAGTATATGGAGACTTAGCCTGCTAGCATGCTTTACAATTGACAGCTGCACCTGATAATTCAGGAATGAGCAGTTTGCCATCAACTTTGCCTTGCTGGAGTCATCAGCATAATTAAAGGCCCCACTTGATGCTCCATCGGCATCCTGCTGCCAAATGCAACAATCTCCTTCTTAGTGACCAAGTGTCTGGTCTCCCTCAAAATGGTTCTTTGTGCCTACCATTGCCCTCAAAATGGCGCTTTGCATCTAAATTGGAAGAGTGGGCAGGCCTATTGTTGTTTTCTACTTCAGCGGCTAGTGAAAGCACTTTAAAAATGACTGCCTCCCCTTACGGGGTGGGAAACAGTCTACCGGCTAGCCCAGCAGCATTAGAGGCTGTTCCTGATGAAACTGAAGAACCGGGAGCCTCTCTGCCAGTTAACTCAGTGTGCAGCAAAATTCCTTAGTGCCCAATAAACAGGGCAATTTTTGCAGCTGATTCTGCTTGCCAAATAATTGAGGCTTTTAAAATAGCTGCCACCCTTGACAGGGCAGGAAACAGCCTACAGGCTAGCTCAGCGATGCTGAGAACCATGGCTGGAATGAATCAACCTCTGAGATGCTGATCAGACCTTCCTCCTTAATATGAAACAAAGTTTAGAGAATCCAAGGAATTGACTTTTCTCTTCACTCTATCTAGAGCCTGGAACAAAGTTTTCCATGTCTAATTTGAGCTCAGACTGAGTCAAAATTGGGGCAACACCAGGAGAGAAGGCATGTCTAATCAAGAGGCAAAGATAACCCATTCCTTGGATTCTCTCTAGCACATTGGAGAACTAATCATTACTAGGAAAATAAGCCAGCAATCAGAAGATTGCTTGAACCTTGCTTTCTGAAATGAAAAACAGAACTTATAAATTGAAGTGAATATGAGCATGAAATGTTCTGATGTTACTTTTCTCTTCATTTCCAGTCTAGACATTTTAAGGCAAAAGCTTCATTTTCAGAAACAGTCTAAAGGAAACATGCTAGAATAAAATGGATATAAAGTTGTTTGTAAACTTCCCAGAGTCTCCAGGTACCATATCACCAACACAGGGAGTATTATATATATGTTCTAGACATTGTATAAAGAATGTTGTTCTCATTTCTCTCTCCCATCCTATCAGGTTGCCACCAATCTTAGATTTCTCAGAAGCTCCAGTGTTGGAAACACAATGAAAATGTGATTGTAATTTGCCTTTTTCATTTTTCACTGAGATTTTTTAATGAATTAGTCCAGAGTCCAGAGTCTGTCAGCAACTATAAACTAATTTTATTTTTTCCTTCTAGATGTACTGCTTTGTGCTCACATATATTAAATTTCATCTATCCATTCATCTCTTACAGAGCAATATTTCCTAAAAAAAATCATAATTTTGTAGTCTTGATTATACCATTCTGGCCTGCTAAAAGACAATTTACAAAACATGGTTTTTCATAAAACTTGGTTGGTCAAGTATTCCAGTTTGTCTAAAATGATCCTGTATTTATACTAGATTTATTTATACTATATATAAATTTATTTATACTATAATTTTATCAAATATTCTATTTGGGATTGCCAGCATTTTCAAATAGAACAGGAAAAGCTTTCTGCCTGAAATCTGGAAAGTTGCTTACTGGGCAGCCCCAAATGTGTTCAATCGTATATCACATTTCCACTGTACTTACCATTGTGGTTAATAACAAGGAACATGTCTGTTTTTGTCATAAGCAGCACAAACTACATAGATTAGTAGACTAACTCAATTTTAGATAAGATATAGAATATGGAAAGCTATTTTGGCCACTCAGTTAATGTTATGAAAAGAACTAAGATGTTTCCCTGAAAATATGAGCTACCCTGAAAATAAGCCTACCCTGATTTTCGGGGGTGAGCCTAATATTATCCCAACCCATAAAATAAGCTCTAGTGAAGGGAGTGGGCTTGGCTAGCACAAGAGGCAGACCAACTGGATGATCCCTTACAACCACGGGCAGTGATCCCTGAGGCATAGTGAGTTCTTCTCCAGTCACCTCACAGAGGCTTGGACCCATGGGTCAGCTGAGCCATCAAGGGCTGGGAGCTGCCTCTCATTATATCTCTCCAGGTACCTGGAGGTGTTTCTGGTGCACTCCCTCCCCACCCACAGTGTCAGGCAACCTCATAGCTGAGGGCCCCTCTCTTCTGCAGCTCACCTTGTGGCTCTGGAGCAGGCGGTGACCATGGTTTGCACTCTATCTTGCCTGGAGCTCGGGTCTTGCACAGGCTGCTGCTACGAGGAGGCAGAAAACTGTGCAGTACAATGAGATTACCTACTTCCCCCGCCCTGCCTCTGCCTGGCTGCACCTGCTGCTGCTAACCTTGCGGGGGCTCTTCACCCTCCTAGCTGTGCTGCTCTCAGCAACCCTGTGGCATCAGTGGGCAGGAGTTCCATGGTGGCCCTGCAGTAGGATGGAGGAAAGAGGGGGAGATTGCCTGGTGTGAGGCAATTTTGGGGTACAAAGGAGGAAGGTGCAATCTCCCTTCCCTCCTCCATCTGTCTGACCCACTGCAGGCTGTGCAGAGCTCTTGCCCACTGAACCCACTTTTCCACTTTCCACTAGCATGTAGATATACAGTTAGACAAAATGGGTTTGCTTTGTTGTCACATTAATAATCCCCAAAGAAAGAAGGATCAGCAAGAAAACTCCCCCCCACCATTCACAGATCACTTTCTGAAAGAGTTTTCCTCACCCTGCCCATCCATTGTGCAGATGCTTCTAATCTTTCTCCTTCTCCCACATCTCAAGAAAAATCAAACCATGATGAATGAGGCAACCAACAAGATCTGAGGAATCCCCGCAATCCACCCTACTCACCTAAACCAGATTTCCCCATCTCTGTTCCTCAGCTCTGCTAGCCCTAATGGTGTAAATCATCCCCAAGGAAAGGAGGATCAGCAGGAAAATCCCCCCTCCCATTTTCCTATTGATCTTCCTTTCCTTGGGGATAATTTATGCTGAAGCTTAGCGGGATCTCCAAAGAAAGGAGGTTCAGCAGGAAAATCCCCCTTCTCCTAATTTTCTTGCCAAGAGCTTGGTTTGTTGCAGGCAGGTAGATGTTGGGACAGAGGGCGGGGCCGACGGTAGCAGCTCTTCCACTCCCATTGGCATCCATGCTCACTGCCTTCTGTAGATGAAAAAAAGTATCCCAGAAAAACATCCCAGAAAATAAGGCCTAGTCCTTATTTTCAAGCCCAAAAGAAAATAAGTGGGTCTTATTTTCAGGGAAACGAAGTAAAATTCTTAATCAGCGGTCAAAACTAACCAAAAGTTTAATTCACAAAAAAGCATCAAAACTAACAGTATCTCTTATAGCTTTCAAAGGAAATTTTTATTTAGCAAAAATCTAAAGATATTCTCCAATGGATGTTACATTTTATTAGAAGACACTTCCATTCAATAATACAGACATTGTACTTGGATAGCTTGTATCTATTAGGCTACCAAACATGTCCAATCAGCTTGAATAGGAATTTTAAAAAAAAACAATATAAAACTGGAATATAAAACAATAGAATGCTTAAAATGACTGTTAAAAAATAGGTTGGTGGGGCGTCAAGGAGATATTGCAGTGGATGATAACACTACATACTTGAATACTTGGCTAATCCTCATGCTTGGTTTGTGTTTTTGTAAACAATCAGATTACATCTATTCATCAAAGTCATCTCACAGGAAGCCACCTATGAACAAATAGTCCCTGAAATTTCCTGTATAAAACAATAAAGACAATCAATTTATAACTAGAGTTTTGAACATTAAACATCTGCTTAAATGTGCAAACTTTATGCATCTTTCTTACAGCATATGTAAGACATATTACAATGTCTCCTCCTCAGAAAGTCCCCTTAAGTTCAATGGCACTTATTCTTTAGTAAGAAAAAGGACACATTAAATGTTGATTAAGAGTTATGTTACCATATTTCAAACAAGCATTCATTCCAGATTCTGAGGAGCAATTGCAGAGAAAAGTATTCTACTACTAGCATACACTAATCTAAATTCTTTTACTGATGAATTTCCAAAAAGTTGAATTATTTATCTGTAGAGGAGTAGCCATTTCACTTATTTATGTGGCACATTTATATACCATGTTAGTATGTTTCAACAAGAATCTTATGGCATCTTAAAGAATAACAGTGTTATTATGTCATACTCTTTTATGAGCTACTGTAGAATCCACTTCAGTTACCTGCCAATCTTAAAAACTAGAGCATTCATAGAAGGAAGATTTATTCACCAAGATACAGTATGTAAAGCTTCATACTGCCAAAGTTAACCAACAGCTACTGTATTTCTCAATTCATGTTTTATATTTTATCACAGAAAGAAATAATTTAATGTCTTTCAAAATATAAGACATCATGGGAGTTGCAGTCCAAAGCATTTTGACTATCTAACTGCCTATTCCTGTTGTAGCTTATATAGATTTATATTCATACCACAGAAATCTATACATGCAGTATGTTCACAATTTTTAAAATCTTGTGTATATATTTTGCAAAGTATTTTTCAAACTATATTGATAAATGCAAAGTATATTCATCTGAGTACATTGTGTACATTTTCTTGGGAAACAAGGTTCCATTCAATAAATACTGAGGTATATAAATAAAAAGCATGAGTGGGGAGAAATAGTTACATACATGAACCTAACATCCTTGAAGCTTCAGATCACAGTTCCATAGATAACACTCTGTCACTATTTGCTTTGGAAGATGTGGTACCTTCCAAACTGAAATGAAGGAGCAAATTTAAAAATAAACTTTTTTTTTCTTTTCATTATTCAATTTGTTTTCCCATAAAGTTTATGGAGCAGCTACAATTAGATGAGTCCAAGTTGCAAAGAAAAAAAAAACAATGCAAGGGAACAACTTTATCAGATTCTAAGAATCTATTGTCCCCAAGTTGTTTGGGGGTGGGAGGAAACTGGGAGCCTCATTAGTGTTTAATGAAAATGCAGGGAATTAAACATTTAATAGCACAGAAGCACCCGTAATTAGCTTGTCCCCCAAATCCCCTGAACTATTATTCTTTGGTACAGGTTCAAAAATAAGACAAAGTCCCAGGGAAGGAGCAAGTAAGGCAACACAGGCTGAAATATCTCAAAGGAGGTCTAGCACTGACTGCATTAATTCCACAGAAGTATATTAAGCCTTGCTGTACCTTGCTTTTGATTTTTTACAGCATGGCTGGGAAAGACAGAAGCAAACCATGGCGTCTATTAGCTAACATGCTTTTTATAAGGCCACTGTGTCCTTGCTATGCTGCAACGACAGGCCCAAAGGTGCAATGTGTAATTAATGAAGAGAGAGTGCTTGATATATATTGATTGAAGGCGAGCTGTGTTAGTTTGGGATTTATCTCTGGTGACACAGAGCTAGATGGTAGAAGCGCAAACTCCAAGCCAGAAGAGATTTAACCATTCTGCTGTGTAAAGAAGGGGAGAAATGTTATAATATTGCATAACTCAGTCCCTGGTAGTAAGACACAATAAAATATTTTCACCATAAGCAGAATGGCTTCTCTGTCTCACCAACCACTCAATACAACCAGATCCTGAATATTTTGCAGTAGCAGAAGTTGTATTTCCCAGGCCCACGGGGTGACTTCAGATAAGCTTGAGCTGTCCTGAACATTTTTATGGAACACCACAAAGGGTCCATTGAGATTGTAATCATCTTCATTTGCATTCGGATATATCAGCCTTCTCCAAATATGGTACCTCTAGATAGGTTAGTTGGCAAGTACCATTATTAGCAACAACCATGATTCTCGGCTTGCATGACCTAAGCAAGGAAAGTGTTTTAAAGCATGTGTTCAGATAAAATAACTTAGTAAATTTGTATTAGCCATATATTTTTGTTATCCTGAACACAAAACACAGTTTGATTACTGCAGCAAAACAACATAGTCCAGAACTAAAAAATTTAAAATACAAAGAAAATTTTTTGCTTATGGATTAATTTCTGCTTCTTCATTTTTTGTGCAAATGCCACCAGATGGCACTCCGTGGCTTGAAACCTAGGGGAGCTCACATAACAACTGAGTGCATAGTCATTATCTGGATTTGAGTCAATTTGCTTCCTTATTTGAAAATATATTTAATTTTTTTTTGCCCATGACTCATTTCCAACTAATCTAGGACCAGAAAAGTTGGTCTGCAATAGATCATGTTTTACTAACTCACAGCTGGTTCACAAAGGAAACTGTTTATACCAACCTCAACTACTATTTTTTTCCAAATTTAAAACTACTAACCTATCAATTCCAATTCTATTGGCAATGCCATAGGCTAAGTTAGATCTTCTGTATGTCCAGAGCTTCTGCTTGCCCAGGTATGACTCCATTGCAGACTTTCTCAAGTTATACATGATTACTTACATTCTACTGATGTAGACATAGCATGCTTTTTAAGTTGAAATATCTTCATAAAGATGCAGAGAAATTTCCCAAAATTATGATAATGTATCTTCACATCTTTGGCCATTGTAATTCTGAGAAATATTAGAAGTTGCACCTATTTTACTTCATACTTCCATTTTTTCTGTAAGTAATTGTATGTCTTCTATAAATAATATGTTTTGATAAGTACAGTAGAATGCAAATGAAAATAAGAAGATGTAACATAGCATGAGTAAACAGGCAGAAAGGGTAATAACAATGCTGATACTATGAATTTTTATAGAAGCAAGAATTAAATCTCATTTTTTGAGATTTTTCCAGCCTGTGTTTTTTAAAATGTAGATTAATATACACTACTCTGTCATTTAAAACCAAAATACTATCTTTATTACTTACAGCCAACTTCTAGTTCCTCTACACAAGTCCCAGTAAAATAAAGGAGTCCATGCAAATAGTGTGTCATGTTCTTGCACTGTTCTCATTCACCCCTGCAAAATATCGGCCTGATCTTCACTTGAAGAACTCTGGCTTCATAATTTGTCTGAATTTCTGAAATGGGTTTGAACTGAAAAATGCTTTCTTGTCTTGCAAACGATGAGTAAGAAAGAGGCAATTAAAAAGAATTTCTCTCACTCCCACTTCTGTGTTTCAATGATTACATAAAATGTCCATAAGACTCTTTTTAGGTTAAGAGGAAAAATGTATCTATTGAGTATGCTTTTATGATGAACTAGTTCCAGCCAAGAATGAAGTAAAAAAATCCTTACTTTGTTTAAATATTTGAAAGTCTATATGAAAAACCAAAAATTCTGCTTCTAACTAATGAACCCTCTAGTATCTCAATGGAAATAAAACCTGATGAACCAGAATACATCTGCCTTCATGCTCAATGGTGTCAGTACCTTCAGATTTTCAGAGACTAATTTAACAATAATGCACATTCCCAAAACAGATTTACAGAAGTGTTATTGATACTGCAGCTTAACACTCCTTATTGCAGCCGTTCCCCTGAATTATTGGCTATCGAGAAGAAATGCAGCTGCACTTGTAAACCTTTTTCGCACATAAAAATGATATCGTGGCCTTCCATTCTGCAAGGCTGTAGTTAAAGGCTCTGTCAACATTGCCATTATAAATTACAACCCTTTTTGAACACATTTATGAACTAGAAAAATGCACACTGTTTCTCAGCAAGAATGGCTTGTAGGCCTCATCGGTTCCTAAATACCCATTTGAATGGTGCTGTTAGCTAGCTTTCAACACCAATATGTGCAAATCTTGGAACCAATTCAAAAGTTATGGGGCAGCACCACCCAAGACTCAGCCAGCATATCTCAGGCCAAGAATGTGCTCTCAAATGCAAAGGCTTATTCATGGAAACAAATGACATAGTATTAAAAGCAGCAGCTCTGAGCAAATACAAAGTGTATTTTTTCCTCCAGCTAATTTGTGTGGGTCCATGCAATTAGAAGTGGAATAAACAGCATCAAAGCAGAATATAAACTTCTAAGACCTTTTTTTTTTAGAATTTAAGAACCACATCCTATCAGAGTTACAATTCATATGTAAAAAACTTATTTGAATCTGCAGATAATGAATTTGTTTCTGGAAGGCATGATAAACAACAGAAGGTTTTGGAACAATAAGACAGGACAATTATTTAACCCAAGCTTAGGGACAAAGATAACAATTAGATCTAACCTAAGACAGTTACACTTATCCCACTGAAATCAATGACTTAAGTCTCTTGTGAGTACCTTACAGTATATCCTACTGCAGCATGACTTAGTCAAGTTCAATATCAAGTCACACTTATCTGACTGACTGACCAGTTTTCCAAAACCTGATTGCTGCTTAATAAATACATGGTGTGCACTGTCTCTGCTATATTCGCAATGTGAGCACTACCCATACAGTACATCTTGCAACTAGTGGAAAAGTAGATGCTAAGTTAAGATTCATTTGGAGAGATGGGGCGGGAGGAGGGCAATAATTCGCATTTCAGTTGCAATCTTCAGCTGTATTGTTTGCATTATTTTATCCAACTTTCTTTCAATTTATCTTTAAGGATATAATCGCTCAGTTTTTAGTAAGTGTGGTAAAAATATAGCTATAGATAGTATAGAAGGTACAGCAAAAACTGTAAGATAATAGCTATAGATTCATCTCCTTTATTTTTACATCTTTTTAAAGTATGTTTTGTTCCAAAATTAATTAATTTTACATATTAATCAATTAATTTGGAATGTAATTAATTACTTTGATACAAAATCAATCCAAAATTAAATATTTATATCCATACCATAATAATACTTAGCACAAAAATGGGCTTCAATAAAAAATTGTAAGTACAAAAAGGCTAAGAGTGAGCAGATTTTTCTAATGAAATTCCATTTTCATATCCATCGTTATATTTCCTATTCACCCTTTTGAGGGAGTGTGCTTGTGTGAGATCACAGTTCCACACATGTAGATAGAGTCAGTAATTACATGAGATCTTTCACTGTTGATAGTTATCTGAATCACAGAGAATTTTATGAATCAGAGAATTACCATATTCATTTTGCTACCTGTATTTTAAATCAGCATGCTTCAGTGAACACATTTCAGGCAGTGATATTTTTTCACAAGCTAGGTGGCTGTTGAGATATGCAAAGAATCAGGAATTGAGGCAATGACCAAGGTCTCGCCATTTTAATTTTGTACATGTGGGGATTTGGGCTCTGAAATAGCGAACAGATAAGAATTAAGATGCTGAATAGGATGTGGCTCTGGGGCCCTGTGGCAGATCCATACTTTGAGAATCACTGTTCTAGGGCAATATTAGGGGTATGATGTCCATAGGTGCAATGCACAACTGGATTTTAAAATAAAAGTATAAACTTGTTTAACTGAAAAAGAAAATAAAGAATTCACATGGTACAAAACTAAATGAGTCATACTCCAGGATCATCCATAAGCCAAATATTGGATGGGTACATTATTGCTTTGTTAGCAAAGATGCTGATTTATCCAAAAAAAGCAAAAAGAAGGGTGATATGGTAGGAGCATCTTCTGGGTGGGGAACCATCCTTATCACACTATGTTCTGGTAAATGCATGTTTTTTGATTGGCCACACTCACTATGGCAGTTTGATTTGGTAAAATTACATATAGAGTGTCCTCAACTTAAAACCACAATTGAGCCTAAAATAATGTTGCTAAGTGAGAAACTTGTTAAGTGGGGTTTGCCCCATTTTACAACTTTTATTGTTACATTTGTTAACTGAATCACTACAGATGTTAAATTAGTAACACGATTGTTAAGTGAATCTGATTTCCCCATTGACTTTGCTTGTCAGAAGGTTGCAAAAGATGATCATATGACCCAAAGACATTGCAATGGTCATAAAATGAGTCAGTTGCCAAGCATCCAAATATAAATCACATTACCATGGGGATGCTGCAATAGTCATAAGTGTGAAAAATGGACATAAGACAGTTTTTTCAATACTGTTGTAACATCAAATAATCACTAAATGAACTGTGGTAAGTCAAAGACTACGTAATTTTTTTTTACAAAAATGCATAAAAGTGGTTAACCTACTCGAGGATCTTAAGTAGGCTAAAATTTTCAGTTCTGTAAACTCTAGGTGCTTCCACATAAAGCTGTTACCATGTAAATATTTTGTCTAATTCATAGAATTTTGTTTTATGTATGGGTAGAGAAAGGGTGCAACTAATGACACTGTCTTCTACTTGTACCGTTTCTCTGCTTTCCAGATATTCTTCCATCCTTTCTCTTTGCATAAATAAAATTCATTAGGAAAAAAATTCAAAATATATATGGTCTATCTTTTGATTGGAAAATTCAATATACTCTGTGCCTTACCCAAAATGTTCTATTTCAAAACAAGTATAGACAGATTGATTCTGGGACTGATCAACTTTTCATTTGAAATTAATTGGTGTCAGCACTCAACAGATTCTAGTAGCTCTCAAACGGTAATACTTATGTCAATATATCACCTCCCATTCTCTTAGTTCCTGATTATTTAGTTAAGATCCCAGGAGCTGGATAACAATGCTAATTTTTTTACAATATCTGAATCACTGAATCACTTCAAGACATTATTGGAACTTTTAAAAATAAGTGAATTCCTAAATCAGTCACTGCTATCAAGTAAGTCTACAGCTGAGCAAAAGAAAGTTAAACTTGAAACCATACTCAGTTCTGCCAAAACAGGATAATAATTCTCTGTCATGGGCTTTTGAAATTCTATTACTGGATGCCAATCAAAATAAAGAGTTCTGCCATATCTCCACCTTTCCCATTTGTAAATCATTCTCAATGCAGTTCAAGACCAACCTGTAATTCCTCCAATTATCTTTACCATCTGCTTTTAAAATCATTTTCATGATGGTGTGTCTTCTCAGCTATTTTGCTACGATCATGTGTAGTTGTCTGTATGTTTATGGGTTTGAAAATTATAGAGAAGAATTGCAATTGTTCATCCCAATTAGCCAATAGCTCAGTATAGAGAATGGCACTTAACCAATGTCGTTCTTTCTGTATCAATCTTGCCAGTCACTGAAATACTATTTCCAGAACTTCAAATGATACATTAATACACACATACAAACACACACAACCATGCAGTTAACATGCTTTTTATCTAGATTTGCCTGTTGATTTGCAAACACTCCTAATAGAGTTATGAAGATAGTGTTTGAATACAGAAATATTTTTACCAGAGAAATATAGCAAAGAAAATTTATATCTGATTTTATACGTATTAACAGCAACTAGGATTGTATTTACAGCATAATATTGGAAAAGCGAAGAGATCTTTACAGAGGGGACAGTGATTAGAAAAATATTAGAATGTGCAGAAATGAATAGATTGACATTGGAAATTAGGGGAAAAGAACAAAATGAATATTATAGAACATGGGAGATATTTTTCCAATGGTTAGATAACAAAAATAAGAAATAGAAAAATAAAAGTTAAGAAGTTTAAACTTATGGAAGTAAAGAAGGTGGATCTCCAACTTCAGTGGATCTCCAACTGCCTGACCAGGAGAATACAGGCTGTAAGAATGGACGGACAAGTCTCAACCTCACTCACCCTCAATACCAGAGCATCCCAGGGCTGCGTTCTGAGCCCCCTGCTGTACTCTCTATACACATACGACTGCACGGCCACTACTAACTCCACCACCATCATCAAGTTTGCTGATGACACTGTCATGATGGGCCTGATCTCTGACAACAATGAGACAGCCTACCTAGAAGAGATTACAAACCTAGAGAATTGGTGTCGGAAAAACAACCTCCTTCTTAATGTCAGCAAAACAAAGGAATTGGTAGTGGACTTCAGTGTAAAACAGGAAAGGAAATATCAGACCCCAGTCATCAATGGAAGCTCGGCAGAGATAGTGGACTGCTTCAAATACCTCGGTGTGCACATCTTGAAGAACCTGTCATGGATCTTCCATATCAACACCATGGTAAAAAAAGGCCCAACAATGTCTCTGCTATCTCAGATACCTGAGAGACTTCAGACTTCCACTCTAAAGGTACTTAGGAACTTCTATTCCTGCACTGTAGAGAGCATCCTGACGGGCAATATCACAACCTGGTTTGGGAATAGCATCATGCAGAACAGACAAGTACTACAAAGGGTGGTATGATGCTGAGCCCATCATCCGAACCAAGCTCCCAGAGTTGCACTCCATCTACAACAAACATTGCTGGACTAAAGCTAAGAAGATAGCGAAGGACCCCAGCCACCCCAACAATAGA
>JAEANM010017419.1:0-12960 GCA_017656035.1 Myanophis thanlyinensis | reverse complement strand
GAAAAAAACAAAAGGAGATTTCTTCTAACAACCAGTTCTCTGAACTGCTTAGAAAATTTACTATTGGTTCTAGCGAACTGCTAGAATCTGCTGAATTTCACCTCTGCTTTAGCTATACAGTAATGGTAACAAGGGGAAAGTATATTAATACAAAAAGTATTTTCTTCAAAGAATATCTTCGATCAGGGTTCAGCATTATTATAAGGACCTCAGAATGACTAGATGGCACTTTCGTAGAATAGAATAGAATTCTTTATTGGCCATGTGTGATTGGATACACAAATTGTCTTCAGTGCATATGCTGTCAGTGTACATGTTCATGCCACAACAAGCAGGTTTTACAGATGGGTATGCATGTATAGAGCAGGAAACTGGGGGATTCTTCTAAGTAGGCAATTCTACAGAATTGTACTACTTGTTTGTTTTTTATTTATTTATTTGGCACATATGGCATAGTAGTCATCTTCCGCCCCCGCTAGATTTCACAGACTGGCCCCATATACAGAACTTCATTTCTAACTTATATGAGAGTTTCTAATCTGTTGGTCTCAAATTTAAAAAAAAAAATTGGTCTCAAATTAAAAAAAAATTGAGACTGCTCTGGATTCCCTCCACTCCTCCCCAATGTCTTTTAGTTTATGTTTTTTTGTCTTGCAAGTGGACATTCAGTTTTGGCTTTTTGTGAGCCAAGATCCTGCCAGTGTTTTTGCATAGACACCAAGGTGCTTAGAGATGTATATGTGTTTGCTCCTGAGATGAATTAATCACTTTTTAGTTTAAGGTCTCAGAGAGACTTCCCTTTCCCCAGTGGTGTATTAAACATTAAGCAGACTAAGCACATGCTTAGGGCACAAGGCCCAAAGGGGGCACCACAAAGCTGAGAAAGAAAAAAAAACACCAATGAAGATTTGTAAAAAAAAATAAATATGTACAAAGGAGGGGGTGCACCAAGATTTGTCAGTGCTTAGGGCACCAGTGAGCCTTAATTTCTAACTTATATGTCTTCCCTCCACCCCCGCTGACACCACACAATGGATTGGAAAACTCAGTAAAAACAAAGCCAATAAAGACTATTCATTTTCTAATTCTTTCTGAGGTAAAATAATCCTAGAAGAAGGATGATACAGCTGAAAAATCTTTTCTCTAGTAAAATTCACAAAGTAATGGAAATTAAGAGAATCCCAGTTTCATTTCTTAATTTTTAGGCAACATCATTACTTACATTTGATGCATACATATAACAACCCATTTATTAATTAAGGACCAATTCACCATTAAGTGAGAGTAAGTCCAGTAGAATAGGATAGACTTCTCAATGGATATGTTTAGTATTCTAAGACAACTGGCTTCTAAAAAAAAATAGTTGCTAAAAAAAAAACCATTTTAAATTACTCTATTACATTATTATACCTAATTCAGTAATTGGTAGTCACCGGCATACTTATTTATTTCAGGCACCATTTAGCCAAATTAAGCTCTTTTATCGCATGATCCTATGCATGACTACTCAGTCCAACGAATTTATAAAAACAGAGATAAAAATAGAAGAAACTTCAGCTTTTTTAATTCAGTGGAGGTGAATGAAGCACATATGTAAATTTCCTTTCAATTCAGAGTGTGCTAAATTAAAACTCCTTAACCTATAAATTTTTCTTGAAAAGTACTGCTTTTCCAAAGGATTTGGATTAGGTGGCCATGGCAATTATATTAATATAGTTTATTTCTTTTTATACATTTATATATATATTTAGCCTAACCTTTTCTTGCAGAAGGAAGCATAATACTTCTATGGCTGTTTCTTTATAAAAGACCAGTTGCATCCTTTAGTTAATTATAAATCTATTAATGTATAAAAGGGGGTTTAGGTATTTTTGTACTGCTTGGGCAAAATCACTAGTGTTAACATTTTGTAAATTAAAATTGTCTCCTATGGAAACTGTTTAAAGCAGGTCAAGTCAGGGCAAAGCAATTGGCAGTGTACAAAAGTAGGAGACATATGCTTTCATTTGTATGAGTTTAAAGCAACATAAACACAGATGCTAATAATGCACTTTCACTGCAGCTGCTTCCAATCTTAGTTTCTCCCAGGCTCAGCAATACCTTTATTCTACCGGCAGAATTTTATGCTTCCTTTGCTTTAAATTTGGTGCCATTTCTTACTGAGGTCCATGGGCTGATTGCAACAGGGTTCAGTGGAGATGGAGCTAAAGAATGGCATTTTATGCACCTTCATATCCTTAAACACACAAACACACACACAAATTAACAACATGCAAATAGTTTCTTTTTCTCTTTCTATTTGGCGAGGGGAAGGGGAAGACAACAATCAGGCAATTTGAGTTTCAAATTCCAAATTTTATTCTAACTTCATTTGAATCCTGCTACAAATCTGAAGAATTAAAAAAAAAACCTAACTACAAATGTCTTTTGACACAATTGGTCTGCTGAACTGCAGGAAAAGTCATGCATGTAGTCGTGCACACACACATACACACACACCAGCTGAACTCATAAAAATACAAGTCTTTGGACTTAACTTTTGATTGCGGCATCAGCAGACTTCACAAATGCAGTGTACATGTTCTCCATTTGACAATGTCGATCTCCCCTTGGCTTATATCAGGCTTGTGTGCATGGAAAGGAAAGCCACAGGAATTACACAACCACCAGCTGGCATTCCCATTTGTGATAATTCCATAAAGTGTGACTTGAAACACAGCAGTCCTATTTCTTTCCTATTTTCATAACTAGACCTTAAGAATTCTATGCCATTATTTTGTAAACATGTAGTATGTTGTTGTAGTGTTCTCATCCACACACTTGCTATGGCAATAAATAATCCTATTTACCTTTCTCCAAAGGTAAATCTTCAGTGTAGACCTCATGTCATAACCCATCTGCTGCTGAGATGTTCCAGCTTCAAAGCACTGTGTCCCTGTTATTTTGGAAGAGATTGAACACTTTTAGGGCACACAGATTAACAGAGTTGGAAGCAGAGGTGAAATTCAGCAGGTTTTAGCAGGTCGCTAGAACCGGTAGTAAATTTTCTAAGCAGTTTGGAGAACTGGTAGTTAGAAGAAATCTCCTTTTTGTTTTTTTCCACTTTACAGGGTTAATCCTGTAAGGAGGGCAGGAAAAAAATCATTCTAGCCTAACCTTTATTGCCCTGCTTACAGAAACTGCCCACCCAGTCACATGAAGCCCCCAGCCATGCCCACCAAGCCACGCCCACAGAACCGGTAGTAAAAAAAATTGAATTCCACCACTGGTTGGAAGGAACCTTGTAGGTCATCTAGTCCAACTCACTGCCCAAGCAGGAAACCCTACACTGACAAATGGCAAGTCCAATCTCTTCTTGAAAACCTCCAGTGATGAGACTCCCAAAACTTCTGAAGGCAACTTCTGTTCCATTGGTTGATCGTTCTCACTGTCAGAAAATTTCTCCTTATTTCTAGATTGAATCTCTCCTTGGTCAGTTTCCATCCATTATTCCTTGTCTTGCCTTCAGGTGCCTTCGAAAACAGCTTCAAAACCTTCCTCTCCTCTCAGCTCTGTGATCTGATGCCATTGCTTAATTATTTTAATTGTTTCTTAACTGTATTATTGTATTGATGATGTCTGTTTTTATTGGCTGTGAACCGCCCCGAGTCCTGCGGGAGAGGGGGCGGTATATAAATTGAATTAAATAAATAAACAAATAAATAATAAATCTGCTGGACTCCAATTGGCCCAATGCAGAACTACTCCCTTCCATTGGGCTTGAGAGCTCTGGGCCTCAACAGCCATTTTTGCTGTGGCTGCCAGAGAAGCTTACATCTCATTGAAACAACCTATTCTTCTTTCTCTTGGCTTCATATTTAGGAGTAATGATTGCAGATCTATTAGGAAATCAGTCTCAACACTGATATACAAAATGGAAGGTTTCTCAGTGTTCATGTACAGTAGGTTCCCACCTCTTCCACGAAAGTTCCTTGGAAATTTCAGCTTTCTGGTAACAGGAAGGCCAGGTTAGTGGTAGAAAGGCAAGGAAAGAGGGCCTTTCATCCTATGGGCAGTCTCAGGAATCCCGTCAAGCATGGCTGTGTTATTTTAAGGGTCATGGGCTGGTGCATTTCAAGACTTCCAATTTCAGCTAGAATACTGTATAAGGCACAGGGCCTCCTCCCAGGATTGGCTGGTAGAGGTAGTCTTGTCATTTAAAGAGTTGCTTTTTCCCGCCCTAGGACTGAAGAGAGGAACCAATAATTACCCCACTGCAAAGAAAAAAGGGGTACACTGTGGTAAGGGCAGATGGTAAAATTGATGAGGTGTCAGGGTTCCACACTGCCATATATATTTTTTAGGCTTGACATGAGGTTTACTTAGTCTAATCCAGGGATGTCAAACTTGTGGCCCACGGGCCCACATGCTGGCCATGCCCATCCCCAGAAGAAGTTGTGTCACATGATGACATGTTGTCACAAGTTTGACACTCCTAGTCCAATCCATGGAGAGAATCACTCTCCAATCTGCTCTCATGCACTCTTAGCCTTCTATGATGACAGAACGGGCTGGAGAGCTGTCCATGACTTCCACTTCTCTCAGCAAGCAGATCAACTTGACAGTCCATTCAAAAACAAGCAGCTCATCTTGACTTGAACCTCCCCCTCTTCCTCACTTGATATAGCAAGTATGGGTGGATGCTGCCTGGCTTTATAGCTTTTGCCATATTTCAAGATGTGTAGCTCACAGCCCCAGTCTCCTCTAGTCTGTACTATTTAATCGTCTATGATTTTTCTGTTGGGCATGTTCAGGGAGCGATGGGTAGCAACCCAGGCTGGGAGAGAAAAGAAGGGGAAGGAACCCACCAGTCACCCAGGGCACTGGGTGTAGACAGCAACAATGAAAATATTGAGATGCAGAAAACACTGTATGGATACAGTGGCTGTTGGTATATATGTATGACTCACATACAAACTTCCTTATACTCTTTTTAATTTAAGGAGCTGCCTATGTGGTTTCAATGCCTTTAGCTGTGCTGCATGCCCATATTCTCAGTGTAAGCTGAACAATGGTCCTTACCAAAGAAGTGATGTAATGAAGCTGAACTACGTGTTTTCCCTAAGCTCATCTCATTTGGCCGGGATTGTTGCTCCGTTACCTAACCCTATCATCCTTCAAGTCATATCTGGCAGTACAAATACCTGGCAATACAGCTATGACTTCCCGACTGCTTCAAATTTCCTACGGGGATCTCAGACAGGAATTGGCTTCACTTCGCCTATCGGCATTACTTTCTATTTGCCAAAAGAGGACAGCTGCCAATCATGTTCAGGCCTTAGAACTAGCATAATATGTTGCTTTGTTTTTCTTTCTCAGGAACCTGACAGCCTTGATATCATCCATACCGTAGGGCGTCTGCTTGTTCCTGGAGATCTGACTGAACGTCTAAGAACAATGAACAATGAAAAGACCTTGAATAAAATGAGATTGAATCAGACAAGTATTCTGATATAAAGATTTATGTATCTATATAGATATGCTTGTATTTTGTGCACTTCAATGATTTCCTCTATCGCCCCATATACATCTTTTTTTTTCAATTTAGGATTGGATTTCTTTATGCATTGTTTGCATTGTTAAAGAAACTTCCCACCCTCACCTAGAAGACTTGAAAATACTTCCTGGTTAATTTATGATGTCAAAGAGGAGGTAAGTGGCGTTAGACATGAATGACTCTCACTTTTAGTGTTCCCTAGTTTGGAGTATCCGTGACTTTGAGATTAGAAGAATGGAGATGAGGCGGCCCTTCCTTAGTTGTTTGTGTGTTTGTGTGTTTGATTGTTTGTTTGTTTATTATTTATTTAAACTTTTATACCGCCTCTCACCCGAGGGACTCTAGGCGATGTACAGCCATCTAAAAACACAGCAATAGACAACAATTTAAAAACAAATTAAAAATTAAACTAAATTAAATTGGGTGCCTGATATCAAAATTAAGATTTAAAACCTAATTTAAAATTTAAAAATTTAAAATTTAAACATTAAAAATTTAAGACCAACCTTGTACCTGTTACATTACCTCATAAGGAAGTCAAGAACAATTGAGGAAGGCATCCATCCCCTTTTAATGCAAGGGAATTGTTCTTATGGTGAGTGAGTCAGGCATCTTGTTTGCCACAAGCAGAAATTTGCCTGAAGCAATAGTAGTAGGACAAAACCTGCATTGTAAAAATAGCAATTGTGTCTCCCTGCTTTTAGTGAGCATAAAGTTCTTCATGCTGTTTGCCCTTAAAATAATGATATTACCAGAGAGGAGTTTTAATTCGGACTATGACATGCAGATACAGATCTTTTAGAACATAAAATAATAAAGTTGCAAGGGATCTTGGAGATCTTCTAGTCCAACGCACTGCTCATGCAGAAGATCCTGTCCATTTCAGACAAATGGTTGTCCAGTCTCTTTTTGAAAGCCTCCAGTGATGGAGCACCCACAACTTTTGAAGGCAAGCTGTTCCATTGGTTGATTGGAAATTTTCGCCTTAGTTCTAGGTTGCTTCTCTCCTTGGTTAGTTTCCATCCTTCGTTCAAGGTTTTATTCTTGATAACCATCAGAATATCTTTCAAAAACTGTGTTTTCCAAAACTTTTATTCCAGTATAAGAAAGCCTCCCTTTAGACCTATAATCATTTCCCACAGACTACAAATAGTACTTGTGTGGCTTCTACTTCAGATTGCAATTGTTAAAAAGTTAAAGCATTCTCTCCATGGGACACACAGATCTGGCAGAGGTCCCACTCTCCCTCACTTCTTCTTCCTTTCTGTCTCTGTGTATGTGAGAAAGGTTGCATTTAATTCCTACTGAGCCAGTTGAACTTCTAAGCTATCAGGAGTGTGATGGCCTCATTAAGATACTGTGTATGCTCCTAATCTTCAGCTGACATCCCATCTCAGCTGGATAAATAAACTCAAAGAGCAGTGCAGAGTTAATGGCAAATCACATTAGTTCATTTGTTACATTTCTCCCCCTCTCTTCCCATCCTGTGAATTAACTTCTGCTTTCTTGATGTTGCATGGCAAAGCAGCAGAATTGCTGAATCCTGGCAAGAGCAAAATAAACACAAATTCCCAAATTTCAGGCTGGGAAATTTCAAGATAATATTCCCTACAGCAGCCTAAGTTCCAGAGAGGCCATGCTTGTGCAGAGTAGCCAATGGGATGATTACTCTTTCCAAACAGCTTGATGAAATGATAGCGTACCACACACTAGTTTTAAATCAGAATCTGGAAGAGTTGTGGAACTGCTTGAACTAGGAAAGCACAAGAGTCTTTCATGCGCACTTTTTTTATACATTAGAAGATAGTAAGAAATAAAATTACTTCAAGATTTTAAGCATGAAAGGATTGTCCATGCTAGAACGGACTCCAGTTCTCCTAAGGCAGAATTCTGCAAAAGTATATTCTGATAAAAATGCAACATCCCAAAATGGTAACAGTCCTCCTTTTTCTTATTCTGCTTCCAATAATGCCAATGTGCAAAAGTAATCTCTCTAACTTTTTCTCAATTCAAATAACCCTTCTCTGCCTCATATGGCTAGGGTTTTTTTTTTTTAAATGAAGTCAGGGGTAATTCAGCTAGGAAATGATCACTAACAGAAATTCAGTTCCTTCCCTTTGCCAGAGTCTTAGCTCTTCCTGATAAGATGATTATTTGTTACCAAAATAATGAACAGCTACGAAGTCCCTCACCTTCCCAACAGCTCTGCTAGCTCTTTGCATCAAGAAAATGGCAAGGTTTTTCAGCATAAAGTGCCTACATAAAGGTATCTAACTGGGTAATAATATATTTGCTGGAATTCTTGGATTGTAACCTTAACCTTCCTTCAATAAATACTTAGTAATCAGAACTCTTGCATTCTTCTTCCTTGATTAACAGACTCCAGTCTAGACTGCAAAGAAGGGTATCTGACAACATTTTCTTTCTCTCTGCCCTGTGTCTGTAGTTTAATTCTATAGTAAATACTATGAGTATTTTTAATCAAAATAATAAAGCCAAGAATCTTTGCACGTGACATGAAGCAGCTCTTTTGTCATATACTCTATCAAACCAAAATGTCAAAATCCTAAAGAACACAGATCACTTGTCAAGGCTTTGGAAAACATTTTGAACTCACTTTATTTCCTTTTGGTAAGCTGCTTTCTTGGAAGGTTCTTACCAGAGTACAGTTTGGGCTTGAAAGTAAGTGTAACCCAGGCTCTGTTTTCAAGAGCCACAAGACAGGTGACAACAAAGAAACTCAGGATCAGCCTTTGGGTTGTAGTGAATATGCCAGAATTCAACATAAATGATAGTAATAACCATTTGAAGTTGGCAACCCAAAGTGGCAAGAACCACATATATGTCAGAGAGGCAGGTCAGGATAAAAGCATGCTCTTAGAAATGGTAAAGGTATGTCCCTAGACATATTTACAGAAATTCAACAGCCCTGGGTCTTTGAAACAGTTGCTTCCCACAGCACCTGCCTTCAGGGGGTAAGGCTGCCTCTTTTCACACGCTCCTCCATCTCTTCCTCATTCTTTCAGTCCCACAGACTGAAGTAATGGACCCTTAATTGGTACAGAGGTTTGGTAACCATTTGTTGGGCTGCTGCATGCAGGAGTGTCAAACAGGTGGCCTGTAGGCGGGCTGGATGCATCATGCGTAGGCCACGCCCAGCCAAGATCTGCAAAGGCAAAAAATGATGTGATATATCGCGATACGTCATGTGATGCAATTGAGTTTGACACCCGTGCTACTGCAGGAATGAAGTCCTACACAGGCCTAGTCTGCCTCTCAGGTTTCTTTTATTCCCTCTATTCTGCAATTTCTTATGCCTCATATAAAATAATCCTATAATTGAAATCTTATTGCTTGGTTGATTGATTGATTGATTGGTTGATTAATGTGATTTAATAGCTCTCCATCTCACCAAACATGATTCTTGCTGTATGTAAGATGCTGATCTTAATGTGTTTCTTAAATCACTTTGGGACATTTGTGACTGAAATGTCTAAGATGAGATTATACTGTAAATGAAAGAAGATCCATCGTCATTATTAAATGTCTAGGATGCTACTTGCTCTTTTGTCAAAGGACTTGGTGGAACTAAGGTACTAGTTCAGAGGAAGGTTAGCATAACATAATTTCCTCTGGATTTATGTTTGCTTTTTGTTGTTGTTTTCCTTTTTTCCTTCTTGGGACTGCTTCATTCCATTCCATCATGGAATCACTGAGTCTGGTTTATCCGCTGGCTAACAGTCCTACATGTTCCCAGAAAAAAATCAGTTCTGTGGCTTCTGCTTTCTTTCTAAAACAAGTCTTACATTGTCCTTTTCAAACAGAATTAGTCTTGTACAAATCACAGGGCCATTTTACAAATGATTGTGCATTGTAAAATATCCCACCAAAAGTATCTACCAATACAACATCTAACATATTTATTCAGTCTGGTGCTAAGTGCACAGAAACATCTCATTCATTATGCCATATGCTTGCCATATTTATCCCAGGAGGCTACAAGGAAGCCTTTGAAAGAATGCCATAAACATGTTTATTTTCTTTCTTCCACTGTTACGTCAGGTGATAGGTGGGGAGTTTTATCTGGTCATGCAAAATAGTCTTTGTTGATCAAAACGCTTTTCAAAAGGTCATTCGTGACTGTAAGTGACTCAGCCATTCATAGTCCTCATACTACTTTCTGAGAAAGTTCTCAGAGAGATGGCATTTTGGATAGGAGCACAAAAGTCATAAAATTATATAAAAACCGAGATGCAAGTCACAAACCTACAGTTGTAAGATTGGTCAAATATGGTTTGTCTTTCTTGTGTTCAGGAAACAGCTTATTTGGGGGCAATCATCTCTGGTAGCACAATTCTATATTGAAAGTATAGATAACTGCTTTGAATAAACCCTTAATATGATTTAAGAACTTGTGAATAAGGAGAAAAGAAACAAAAAATAATTCAGATGTGGCCTTCAAATGATTGACCAGATCAAATTGTCCATAATGAAAAGACAAAGTCTAGCAGCCCAGAGTACAATAAGAGGAGCAATTTAGATATTCTGTGACTTCATTGCGATGATTTAGAATCTTTAGAACAGTTCAAGAAATGTGCCTGAAGATAAATTATAATTTAGGACTGCACTTCACGGCCCACTATATTAAATGCAACTCATATACAGTAGAAAATATCCTTCCAGGCATTCAACAAACCATTTGCATTCAGCCTTACCTCAGGACTGAAAGAACAGATAATGAGACGTGAAATGGTGAAATTCAATTTTTTTTACTACTGGTTCTATGGGCTTGGCCACAGGATTAAACATCACCAAGTACAGAATTAAACTTCACAAAGTTACAGTGTAATAAGGGGAGAGGCAGTTTCTTTGAGCAAGGCAATAAAAATTAGGCTTGAAACAAATGCTTTATTTACAGGATTAACCCTGCAAAGTTAAATCTTTATGGGATTAACCCTGCAAAGTGGGGAAAAAAACAAAAGGAGATTTTTTCTAATAACCAGTTCTATAGAACCTGTGTGAACCGGCTGAATTTCACCTCTGAGACTGCCATACATTTGCATAGCATAGTTGCCGGATTGCATTCAGTTTGATAGCTCACATGTTATGGCTTGATTGATGTGATCAAAATGTATTTTGAGGGATAACCACAAACAGATATGTCATGTTTGATTTCTGCTCTGCATAAATAATTATCAATTATAAATCTATTGTCCTTTTGTTTCATGAGTATATATTATTTTTGTTGGTTGTAAACTGTTCAGGGTTGGTTTTAAGATGGACAGCTATACAAATTTTATAAACAAACAAACAAATAAATAACATACATTCAAATTCAATAGAAATAGGTTTCAAATTTCATTTAACAAGCCACATCCCCTGCCAGTAGTCTGATATTTCCTAGATAAAGTTTCTGAAGTAAAGTTTAGGATTACGATTTTCTTTCCAGCTACAAATTCCTATAGCCATTTTTCATACATAGCTCATGGACTTCGGCTTGCTTATATCAGATAAGGTAATGAAATTACTTGCATTTATTGTAAATTATATACTTGCTAACTGGGTTTGAATTATTAAGTTATAATACTGCAAATTATAGACATTAGATGTTAAAAAAAAACCACCCATGTGAAGATATAATGTTCCATGCATTTAAAGTGAGATTATTAGGCTGATTATTATCAGTCTGTTGCTAGACTGATTAAACTTAGAAAGACTAAGTTGGGAAAAAATACTTATGACCCAGTGGTGGGATTCAACTGGTTTTACTACCGGTTCGATGAGCGTGCACTTTGCATGTGCACGTGCGCTGCCATGCGGCTTCAAAATGAAAGCTATTGAGCTTACCTGAGGGAGCCCAGGTGAGTAGGAAGGGTGCAGAGGCATGGAAAACAGCTGTTCCGCAGATGGGCAGGCCAAATGCTTGTCGCCACTACCGCTTTGTTAGAACCGGTGTGACCAGGCAGAGTATCATCACTGTTGTGAAATCTGTATATCAACAGATTTCCACTTGAACAATGTAACAATCTTTTTCTTCACCTCTATTCTGGAATATTCAAATCTTCTCCAGGTGGCTCTCCCAAACACAGTTGCGTGGAGGATAATCAGAGGATATAGAGGAAATATAATATAGAGGATAATCAGTGTTCACCTGCCCTGCCTGCAAGATACGCTCTGTAGCATTTTATAATCGGGTATGTGGAAATAAGATTGTTATTGCTAATAAATGTCATCCACTGACACTCCTTATAAAAGTTGAGGCTGGTTTAGCCATATGTTTATTTAAACTTTGTTTTGTACAGTTTTCAAACAATACATTCTTCTGTGTGGAAAGGGTAAAAAGTTATCTAGACCTTGTGAACAAATAGCAAAAATAATTTCCAGGTTGGCAAAGAAAAGATTTCCTGTTTAATGGTTTACTGATCCAGTGCTTGGTATCTATCCTCCTGTGAATTAATGCAGTGATTGGCCCTATGTGAAAATCTTGAGGTCCTAAATAGCTTCAGAAGTTGAAAAGGCTTCCCATCCATCTCACTCCAAGTTACTTAAATTGTAACACTTGTACCACAGATAGGGGAGGCGGAGTTAGAAAAATTAGGCCATTTAGGCAGAAACTTTAATTATTCAAAGAGGGACCTTGGATATTATCTATTTAAGGGATGCCACCTTTTGGTTTCCAGTGAAAAATCCATAGCTGTATTATATCATAGCAGTGGGGACTTCTAGATACTAATACACACAATAATATGGAGATGAACATTGGTCAGATATTGAGCCAGTTTATTTCTTTGCTTTTTTTGAAGATGTATTTCACCCCACATTCAGTCAAAGGACTCCTAATAATACAAAATTCAGTCAACATTTGTCTATCCCAGATGCCTGGGAAGGACTTATTAAGTGGATAAAAATGTCAAATCCTGTCTAAACATCTGGCTGACTGTGTAAAAGAACATAATAGTAATAAAATGCCATGACAAAGTAGCAACATATTGTATTGGCATATCTGCAAGAAATACCATTTGCCTGAAAGCAAGAACTGATGGGACCACAAAATAGACAAATAGATAATGAAGAATGGAGAAGAATAATTGTAGCTTAGGTAGTAGACATTGATTTGTTCTCCAAGCTTGTTGTTTAGTTTTTGAAAGTTTTGTCACCAGGCTAGATAACATCAACAGCAGAACTTCAGTTGAAGTGTCTTGTTCCAGCTCTCTTCTGCTTTTATAGGTGTTAGGTGGTCAGTTGGTCATGTGACGCACTGGTCATGCCAAGTGAGGGTCATCACTATCTCTCAGCCCAACTCACCTCACAGGGTTGTTGTTGTGGGGAAAGTAGGAGAAGGAAGTTGTGTTAGATACAGTTCACCATCTTGCATTACTTGTAAAATAATAAAAGTGAGATACAGATAGATAGATAGATAGATA